>OX922092.1:0-242629 GCA_914767535.2 Dunaliella primolecta | reverse complement strand
CGATTTTTATTAACTATAATAAGATATATTATTAACTCGTTTTTTTAAAGGTTCAAAAAAAAATAAAAAAAAAAGATTTTCTTTTTTAGTTTTATTTATTTAGTTCTTTAACGATTACATAATCTAGAACTATAATAAAAAAATGTTGTTGAAATGAGTTTAAGTAGTTGTGGGAAGTCCGAACGGACTTCCCACAACTACTTAAATATTTAATATTTACCTAAATATAAAACCTAACAACTTCTTTAAAAAAGAAATCGAAAGTTTATATTATAGAGCGTTACCACGAGGTAAAACTTCTTCAGGTAATGTTAATTTTTCATGTGGTTGGTCTTGAGCAGCCATCCAAGCACGAATACCTTCGTTAAGTAGAATGTTTTTAGTGTAGAATGTTTCGAACTCAGGATCTTCAGCAGCACGGATCTCTTGTGATACGAAGTCGTAAGCACGTAAGTTTAAAGCTAAGCCTACTACACCTAAAGCACTCATCCAAAGACCAGTTACAGGTACGAATAACATGAAGAAGTGTAACCAACGTTTGTTAGAGAAAGCTACACCGAAAATTTGTGACCAGAAACGGTTAGCAGTTACCATTGAGTAAGTTTCTTCAGCTTGAGTTGGGTTGAATGCACGGAAAGTGTTAGCACCGTCACCATCTTCGAATAAAGTGTTTTCTACAGTAGCACCGTGAATAGCACATAATAATGCTGCACCTAAAACACCAGCTACACCCATCATGTGGAATGGGTTAAGAGTCCAGTTCATGCTGTTACGCATAGGCTCTTTATCCTATGCACTTCTCATTACTGAGAAGTATCGGACTATATCATAATCCTTTAACTCTTTTCAATTGAAAAGAATTAAAGGATCCCGGGAACTCGTGGAGGTATAACCTCTAGTCTCTGCACCTTCTTATCAGAGAAGAATAAAAACAAATTGTTAAATAAAGAAATATAGAGATAAATAAACAAAAATAAACAAAAATAAACAAAAATGAACATAAATGAACATAAATGAACATAAATGAACATAAATAAACATAAAAAAAGGACTATTCCGCGTTTTTGTATATAAAAACCCACGCAGATTTCGCAGAAGTATAACTTCTGCGACGTGATTTATTTTTTATATCTACCTGCATTATCGCGTTTATAGTTTAATGCTTTTGTTTTTTGTTGTTCATGACCGCAACAAGGTAAACCATTTCGACATCGTTTATAATTGCGAACTGTAGTTTCAAAAATATCATTATGCTTATTACATTTGATTGTAAAACGAGAATGAATATTTTCGTATTCACCAGTTAACACAGAATGATTTAAAGAATGAGCTAATTCTTCTAATTGTTCTCTACCTTTTTCACGTGAAGAACGGCTATGTATTATTCTTTCTTCTACTGATAAGCTCGGCTCATGGTTTTCTGTTTTCCAAGGAAAATTTTCTGGGTTCCACTGATGATACTGTACTAAATATCTTTCAAAATCAGCAGTTGTAACTATACCAGCCCCGAAAATTCGATGAAAATGCTGGTGTATTTCAAACGAAATACACACACCATTATTGATGTCATATCTTCCCTCTACACACCAATTCCAAGCGTTTAAATGGTGACAGACAAGATAATCTTTGCGGGTTTCCCCGGTTATAAAACATCTAAAGTTTGATTTTTCTTTTACACCTTTAATCCAAGCCGCTCGTTTTTCAGGATTAGAATCTCTATTTTTTCCCATATCATGTATGTAAGATGCATGGTCTTTCCCTACTTGACCTTTTTTTTATACCGTTTACAGGTTTTTTACCTTTGTTAGCTATACTTATTTTTAATATAGTTTCCAACGATCGTTTATAAACCTTACCACGTTTATTTTTTAAACGTGGTGAACAGTCAGATTGTTCACTCCCTATTGGGAGATACTTGATTAGATTGTTCACTCCCTATTGGAGATACTTGAGATGAGCTGTTACTTAAGTAAGCAGAATCAGCTGTAGACAAGCTGTCTCCTTTAAGAGGGTGGGGGCTGTGTAACGCTTTCTTTGATCGGATTGTTTTCGAGTTTTTTTTTTTTCATCTTCGATATTTGAATTTAATTTTTTCATAATAGTTACAATAACTATTGATTATTAATATATATCGAAAGAAAAACGCTTTTAAAAAAGCTTTTACATAAACGATTCTGTTAGCTTTTGAATGAACAGGGCTGGAGCCTTCAAGTTATAACGAAAGTATTTGTTATTGTATAATATTAAAAATATCATAAAGTGTATTATAGAATAACCTATAAGTGTATTATAGAATAACCTATAAGTGTATTATAGAATAACCTAAAAGTGTATTACGGAATAACCTAAAAGTGTATTATGGTATAACCATAAGTGTATTATGGAATAACCAAAAAGTGTATTACGGATTGTGGATTTTCAGGTCCTTGGAAATACAGATTTTCCATGATTTCCCCCGGTTGGTTAGGGTTTTCATCACATTTTACAATGTGACGTCACTACTGAAAATGAAAACCTTGGAAGAATAAAATGAAACGGAAGATTGATGCAACACCAAAACTTGGTGCGAAGAACCAACCTGATTGACCTAAAGGGTAAATTAAGAATACAGACACGAATACAGCAATTGGTGCTGAGAACGCGATAGCGTTGTATGGACGTAAGTTTACTGAACGTGCAATTTCAAACTGACGTAACATGAAACCAATTAAACCAAAAGCACCATGTAATGCTACGAATGCCCATAAACCACCAAGTTGGAACCAACGAGTTAAATCACCTTGTGCTTCAGGACCCCAAACGAATAATAATGAGTGACCTAAACTGTTAGCTGGTGTAGAAACAGCTGCAGTTAAGAAGTTACAACCTTCAATGTATGAACTTGCTAATCCATGAGTGTACCATGAAGTAACAAAAGTACAGCCAGTTAACCAACCACCTACAGCAAAGTAAGCACATGGTAATAATAATAAACCTGACCAACCTACGAATACAAATCGGTCTTGACGAAGCCAGTCATCTGCATCATCGAACCAAGTACGTTTTTCTTGATATGTACCAATCGCAATAGTCATTGCGTGCATCTCCATAATAATTTTTATAATTCATCATATCGTTTAATTTTTTTTTTAACCTTTATTGCATTTATAAGTATAGCTTTTTTTATTTTTAAAATCGATTTAAAAAATTTTTTTTTTATTTTAAAAAGATATTTTTAAAATATAAAATATCTTAAAAAATTAGTAGCCTGCTACAGGAATCGAACCCGCAACCTTTGGTTTACAAAACCAATACTCTACCGATTGAGTTAAACAGGCTTAAAAAAAAAAAAGAAAAAACACTATGTATAAATAATAACATATTTAATATTTAGTAGAGAAAATCATTAAATAAAATAAAAACACAGTTTATTAACTTGAATAGATTTATTAATCTATATTATAATTTATACTTATTAAGTATAGGATACAGAAGGTCATAATATTAAATATTAGTACCCTCTGTATCTTTTTTTTTATTTGAAAAATTTAAAGTCTTTTCGTTTATGTTTAATTTAACATATATCTCTTTAACCTTAAAGGTTAACGAACCCGCCTAATGTTAAATGTTTAGTAGATATTATAATTTTTTTTAATAAAACCATTATTATTAATAATACAATAAGTAAAAGTATATGTATTAAGTCTTGAAAAGAATCCTAATTCTCAATAGAGAACATCCTCGTTTGAATTGAATTAATAAAAAGATAGGCTTGAAATAAAATTGTAATCTGATAGATTGATTTTTCTTACAAAAAATATTTTAAAAGATTTTTTCCTACGGATTTTTCTTAAGGAAAAATCCGATAGTTATAAACTAATGCAAGTTATCAATTAAAAATTAATGAAACAATAACAAATCAAACTATCTTAATCGGATTCTATATGATTATAAAATCGTTTTTTAATTAGTGCAGCAAAAAGATAAACCCAAAGGGTTTATCTCCTGGTATTTAGAACTTCTATATTTTCTACGTTTTACTGCTTTTATTTGTTTAATTTTTCAAAAAACCAAAAATTTGAAAAAAACAATTGTGTTTTATATTTCCTTAAGATATTTAGCCTTACTTTTTTTCTGTTTTAATACTGTAAATTAGAAAAAAACAAGAACGGAAAAGAATAAATTTAATCAAGTTAAATTTATTATTGACTGTATCTCTTTTATTTTATCTCACGAAAAGTCAAAAGAGTTTTAGAAAATATCGAAGTTTTCAATCGGTCCTGCTCTTTGAGATATTGAAAATCTTCGAGAAATTCTAATATAATTTTCTCTGACCGCTTCGCTAAAATTGTTTAAGAAAAATTTCCTTTTTATGAGACGACCCCTCCCGTTTGTTTATAAAAAAATGGACATGTATTTTTGAAAGAAACTTACAGTTATCTTATTAATTTATATTTCAATTCTTTGTGTTATGTTAATGAAAATACACACGTACAAAATCTTTTATTTCGTATGTGAAAATTTTAGCTTTTAATATCACGAAATAAAATTGTTTAAGAAAAATTTTCCGTTGTGAGAATACCGTTTTTTCTAAAAAAAACGAGAATAAAATAAAATTCGAAACTTTTAATAGCCTTCTGGTAGTTGTGTTGATATTTTAAATCTCTCAACGCTTCGCTGAAATCAGCGAAGCAGTCAGACAACGCACCAAAGGTGCTAGTCTCCCAGTCGACACATCTTGCGAACCCGCCTAGCTTTCAGGCAAACCCTTCGTGTTTATCCTAGTCTGAAAGGGAAAATAGAAAATACTTTAGAATTTTCTTCTCTGCTTCTCTGTAAGATTTTTCTCTGAATGCTTTGCTTAAATTCACTTTGTGAATTTTCCTTTTTTCATTTATAGTTATTTAACGAGTCGCACTTGGTACAGCCATACTTTATATATTATATTTCAAATTTAGAATTATTGCAATTTCTTTTAAATAATTGAAATTATTCCAAAATTACTTGTGAAAATCACATCTCCTTATAAAATAGTAGGACCCTATATGGGTAATTTTTTTTTTAGTAAAATAACATTACGAGCGGACTCGCGAGTCTCGCCCGCCCGGATCGCCGAGCGGGCGATAGAAAACTTTGATATTTTAGGAAGACGACGGCGGGCCCGCTTGCGTACCCGCCTAGCCTTCCAGGAAAATCTTTTAGAATTTCCCCCGAGAAATAGAAAATTCACAGAGTGAATTTTCTTCTCTAAAAGAATTTTATAGTTTCTTAATGAAACTAGAGCGCCACTTTCGGTATATAACAACGCCCCGTTCCCGAACCGTACGTGACAGTTTCCCGTCATACGGCTCTCCAGTGCAGTGTTACCAAAGTGGGACCTCACCCCACCAGGCACACCAGAATTCCTGAGCTTTTGCGGCCCCGCCCTCAAGGAAAAAGTCAGCAAGGGCGAACCTAGCTGACAGCTCGTTCTTCCTGGTGCTGCTGCACCTGCCCTTCCATCTAGGGCTCTCCTCGCCTTATATGGGGTGTTCCGTCACCGTGAGGTATTCTGTGACTACAACACCTAGCCTCTTCCAATCCAGGTTGATTTGTGTCGTTTGCGTACATGATTTAAAAAGAGACCTTAGCGAGCCAAGTGATTTCACTCGTAAATCATCGCAATCGGGGACCGTTCTAGGGTCCGTTAACGGATGCGCACGTAGCGCATTCTGGTGCGGAGAAGGTCGTCCAACAGGCATATATCCCTTACCGTTGTTCGCGCACCTCTCCCATGAGCGGGAGACGCCACAGAGAGGCAAGAACCCCCTTTGGTTTAGGCTGTGAAGCTTTCCCCCCATAGTTCGTTTTCGTATTTGATGTCGTTATTGCTTAGATTGTATCTCCTCGCGCCCGGTCAAGCCGCTGACGTAATCGTAATCGTTAAGGGCTCAACACCCGGGTCGTTATGTCAAAAGCCACAAGGCCCTTTTATTGGTGCTTAGCCCTCATGAGTATTCCTCGTACGCTCTGTTTTGGACTTGTATTCGTGTGTGTAGAGGGCTCCAATACGGATTCCGCCCCAACCTGAGGCGGGGGTTACCAAGACCCAGAGTTACGAGTTAACCACTCGCACGATAAATTCTGTAGCATCGTCTAATGTTGATTCATAAGCTAATGACTAAAATAGGTTTTTTTTTTAGATTTATTTGAGATTTATTTTAAATTTATTTGTGATTAAGAAAGTTTAATTTGACGTGTTCCTTCACGTGTTGTAATAGACAGAACGTCTTTAGGATTACAAATATGATTAGGATTACGTACACGTCTATTATTAATTTTTACAACAGCTCCTGGACCATTAATTAATTGTAAAGCAGAACCCATATTAGGTACTAGTTTTAGCTGAAATAAAATAAACGCAAGTGTTTTTTCTAAACGTTTTTTATAAAACTGCATACGTTGGTAATATTCATTTAAGTTTCTATTAATAAGAATAAGAGATTTTTCTTTCATAGCAACAGATATAACGTCTTTAGGTTTACACATATAACTTGGAATATTAACTTTTTTATTATTTACACGAATATGTCCATGACTAATGTATTGACGTGCAGCAACAATAGTCGGAGCCATATTTAAACGAAAAACAATATTATCTAAACGCATTTCTAATAATTGTAAAAGAACTTGACCTGTTGCTTCTTTAATTTTTTTGGCTTTACGTACATAATTTACTAACTGACGTTCTGTTAAACCATAGTTATAACGTAAACGTTGTTTTACTTTTAAACGAATTAGATAATCTGATTCACAAGAATCATAAGGTCTTGTTTTAAATAGTTTAATAAGACCATGTTGTCCTGGAGGAATTACTTTACCTCTTAAAGGACCTCTCCCACGATAAACACGACGAAAAGGTTTTTTTCGTGTTAAACCACGTAATTTACCAATTCGACGAATAATTTTTAATTTGGGTCCAATATATCTAGCCATATATATATATATTTTATATATTTATTTATTTATTTATTTAAAATGATTTGAATGTATAGCGGGTGATGAGACTCGAACTCACAACCTATGCCTTGGCAAGGCATCGCTCTAACCATTGAGCTACACCCGCAAATTTTTTACTTTTTTATTATTATATATTTTTAATAAAAAATATGCAAGTCTAAAAAATATTTAGCAGAAAAAAAAAGAAAAAAAGAAAATTTTCATTTCTGCGTTCATATATATTTTTTTAAATGACACTAAAAAATTGAAAAATTCGAAAAATAAAATTTCACTAATTCTACAGTCAAAGATTTTTATTAGATATATAAACTTTAAAAAATCTCTTAAGGTTTAGAAACAAGTATAAAAGAAGATTTTGTTTTAAGTATCGATACTAGCGACGGTAGGCGTTAGAAACTCCTATTTTTACAAAGGGAGGATATTTGGGGGAATCTAAATTTCTATATAGTGGGAATAAATCAAGTACTCAGTATTCTAAAATTGGGTTTTAGTTGAGCCCAAACTTAAAATTTTCATGTGGTTATGTTTATTGTGTTTAGTGCTGAGATTTCAGATTATGTGTGATACTTATTTTTTTACTCCAATCAACGATGTATTATTATTATGATGTATTATATTGAAAGTAGAGTGATTACTATATTATTATGTATTACCATACATATTATAGTACTAGTGCATACTAATATGTGTTAATATGTATGAAGCTGCCTTATTAATTTATTAATTAAATTTTATTAATTTAATTTAAGATAACAGTTCGGCCCCGCCCAAAAGAAAAAAAAATATAATAAAATTATATCAAATTATAAAAAATAAAAAATTTAAATAACCACTTTTTTTTTGTCATTTCTGAACCAATATATAGGCGCAAAAATGATACTAAAAAATATAAAAATGAAAATTTTTATTAAAAGTTATTAACTTTTGCCTATTAATTAACTTCCATACTTATACAATTGGTTTGGGAAGAAGAAGGACTCGGTTGGAATTCTCCACTGGAAACAGTAAACCCATCGAGAGTTGGTGGGTTTGGTTTCTTTTATTGTAACTTAGCCTCAGAAGGATAGTTAGGAGCTAATGGTGGTGTTAAATATTTGGTAGGCGGACAAAACAACTTTGTTGTTTTGTCCTGAGGAAAAAACCTTTGGTTTTTTCCGACAGGTTCTTGAGCTTCTAATGATGGGCTACCTGCACGACTTGCAGTATGGTTACTTTTAGAGCTTACTGAAGGGCTAGATTTAGCACTAGTACTAGGGCTCCCAGTAGGGCTAGATTTAGGAGATTTATTCTTTGAACCTGAGGGTCTACCTTTACGTGCAGGCTCGGTACCAAAAAGGATAAAAGCGCTAGGGCTAGACGCTTTGTCTATTCCAACAGTTGAATTATCCGAGCCAACCATAAAAGAACTTTTAGATGAAGGAGTTGTAACATTAGGGGAACGAGAACGGCTTCTTTTAGAAGATGAAGTTACTTTAGCAAATGCTGTCAGTGGAAGATTTTCATCCACTGGAGGACTTAGGGGGTTAGGGGTTGAAAAGCTTGACTTTCTGTAGCGGCCTTTTTAAAGACAACCACAGATTTCAGTTCCGCCAAACGTGCCTTATTTCCAAGCTTAGTTACTGAGCGGTAGGAAGCTTGTTCCAGTTCAGAAAGATACTGAGACAGCTCTTCCTGGTCTAGACTACGAACTTTCGTTCTTTCCATAGTCTCAGTAATCGAAGTAGGCGGGTCTGCTAATTTACGTTTGACTTCACGGCCCCGCCCGGGAACGGTTCTGTTATTTTGAGCTTGTAAGGGTAAGGTAAAAAGTTGATGTTCTAGAGAAGAGATGCCCAGCATGGGAAAATTAGTGCAAGGTACTGGGATAATAGGGTGTTCATTGAAAACTAGAGGCTTACCCAAAACCAAAACAAAATCACCGTCAGGGTTGCGATCTGCTCGGCCCTGCCCCATGATAACGCGAAAAGAATAAACTATTACACGCCAGGAAGACTTATTAGGAAGAGGTATAGATCTAACTATACTTTAAACCGTAGCTCTACTGCTGTTACCTGGCGATAAACCTAAATTAAAGAGACCGGCGATGGATGCAGGACATGAATTGATAAGATCGAGGATGCGAGATATTTGACCGTTTACCCACACTTCAACGTTCGAGGCGTTAAGCTGCTTTGGAGCTTTAACGTTAGGGCGATAATTAGCAATCGCCGCTTTAATAAAGTTCTATATCTTCACGGGAGAACTGATATCGATAAGCCCAAGCGCTGAAACGACGGCAAGGGCAGCCGCAACTACCAGAGCGTCGCTAGTACCAAAGAACTTGCGCTTAATAAAGCGAACAAAAGGGCGAGAGTCAAATTCTGCATTTGACTCCGAGGTATTTTCTCGCAGCGCACACAGCATGACAAGGCAGACCATTAACACTAACGCAAGGATACAGATATCCTTGTAGCTAGGGAGGTCCCTGTATACTGATAGCGAGGCGATTGGAGATTCACAGATAGAAGGCCAAGGCACAGAAGGCCCTGTTCTTCTAGAAACAAGAGAGGAAGAGAAAGGAGACGAAATAGGCGGTCTTCTTCTAGCCATAAGTAAATGTTTGAATAAGTTTACGGCACTTTTCGAAGAAACTTACGAGTAAGTCTCAGCGCGCTGTTTGGTCGGGAACACCGCCGCTTGTAAACCACCCAAATTAAAATTCAGGTGGGTTCAGGTGGGTCCAGAAAACCGAACGAACCCGCCTTGCGGAAATCGTTTAAGTCAACCGATTGGACTGGACTTATTTTTCCACGTGCTGACTTCTGTGGATGAGCTTCTTTAAAAGATAGTAAGTAAGCTCTCCAAAAGTCCATATCACCGCCATAATGCACGCGACGGTGACAAAGGGAATGAACGAGAAGTAGATTTCCGAACGTATCCTTTCCATCAACGTATCCTTTCCACCTAGGGCTCTTTCAATTACATGGTGTCTCTGCAGTCTTTCGCCAGAGTGTAAAGATGAGTTGCAAACCGGGCACACGTGCTCTTGCAAGGCTGATAATTCTTTATCTAAACCAGCCAACAAGTCGACCGCCTTTCGATCGAAAAGGAGTGCTTGGCGTTTAGTCCAATACTCCTTAGCAGCAGGCGAAGGGTCATCTTTACACATATCGCCACGTACCCAGATGTAGTCTACCTTAGGAATGTATCTGTGTGGCAGTAGGGTTCAATCCGAGTTAGGATCTCCTAAAACCCACGACGAATCAACCCTAGGGAACTTGACCTTCTTAAAGTAGCGAGCTCTAATCCAAGCACAAGACTTAGATTG
The DNA here is from genome assembly GCA_914767535.2 of Dunaliella primolecta. NCBI lineage: Eukaryota > Viridiplantae > Chlorophyta > Chlorophyceae > Chlamydomonadales > Dunaliellaceae > Dunaliella > Dunaliella primolecta. The sequence goes on along the minus strand of OX922092.1, from coordinate 232,344 downwards.
ATGTTCTCTACGAAGTAAGCTCACCGCCCACCTGAAGATATAGTTGTCTAATTGACGGAAGACTCTGGTACAATCTATCGTTTGATACGATAGGGCGAAACCCTTTATTTTGGGATTCAACGCGTTTATCAGCCCACTAATCTTGAAACCACGATAGTAGCGGAAGACTTCTTTGTACTAAGCACGAACCGACTTAAGCTTATCCTTAGAAACGGTAACAAGTACAATCGTATGTTTGACACCGTTAGTTACGGACTCATCATACCATGGGTGTACAAGAAGGTCCGCGCCTTCGAAAACAGGAGGCCGAATGGTAAAAGCTTTATTGTAACCATAGTTGGTTACACGTCTGAACGTGCAGTTTAAGAAATCAAACCCTTGCGTTATATGTACAACTTCAGGGGCGGTTGTTTCTTTAAACTTAAGACTTCGTGTGGCTAGGAATTCTTCCGCAAGGCGTAAAGATTCCAGAGCAGATTCGTAAGTCTTACAAAGTAAGATGAAGTCGTCCGCGTATCGTACCATAATCGGCTTCTTGCTTTTCGTGGATCTTACCGACACATAGTTACCTAAACCATGTAGAGCGATGTTACACAAAAGAGGAGACATAACCCCCTCCTTGCGGAAACTCCGCTAGAGTTTCCACGAAGACTCCATCTTCAAGTATTCCAGCTCTTAACCAGCGTTCAACTAGAAAATGAGCAGGAAAGTCTCGAACAGAGTCGATAACACAATTATGCGAAATGTTATCAAAGCAACCAGAGATATCTGCTACTACAGACCATTCGCGGTTAACGTTTGGTTGTGACGCAGGAGAAGCCGCAAGATGATTGAAGGTGCGTTGTAGAGCATCAGCCCTACTACGCTTAGATTTAAAACCATAAGAGAATTGGGAGTATCCTCTTTAACCCCACGCCCCGTTTGCAAAGACTATCATATAAATGTAAATGTGATTCACGGTGGACGATACACCGAGACTTGCCTTAAGGACTTAATCCGCATCGCCGAAAAACTAGCGGATAATAGAATCTTACACGTAGAGAGTTTCGTTCAACCAGGAGTTGCGTGATTCGGTAAAACTATGAAAGAAAAGGGTTTTAGCCGAAAAGATCTACCCGTAAATGTCAGATTAGAATACGACGAGTAGATAGTATCGCCGTATTTATTAGAATTGGGTACACTCACTAAAAACGACCCTGTACCAAAATAAAGAAACTAAACAGATCTTATGGCTAAAAAACAAGAAGTAAAAGAAGAGGTAAAAGTAGATGCAAAAGATAGTACAGCGGTTGACGCAGGAAACGATCAATCGGAATCTAGAGATGTGGCGGCGGATATGGTGAATGCCCTTTCTGGTCCCCCATTCCGAGCTGGAATCACAATTTATGGCGGGCCGTTCCCGGTCGATAACATAAAGGCCGGTGAATACACAAAAGAAATTTCAGACACTGATCTTACAAATATTGTGGAGCATGTCCATACTGGGTATGGCATCTCCTATAGAACGGCTTTGAATGCTGTTTGTGAAATGATTAGAAGAGATGGTGCAGCAAAAGGAACACCCCCATCTTTTTCTGTAGAAGTGTTTTGTCCTGAAGAACAGACGCTTGCGATCATCGTCCAAAGAGACGTGGCGCGAGCTGTGGAGTTAATCTGCAGGGGCAAAAGAAATTTTAGAAATTTGGCTCAAAAACTTCCTCCACTAATAGTAAGAACTGGGCTAAAACGTTATATGGTTAACCCTGAGCTAGATATGTCGGGAGATTTAGCTAATAAGATTAACAACAGACTGTTAATGCGTAAAGAAGAACCCTTAAGTGTTTTTGAGAGAATTGGATGTGCGAGCTATGATCAATCGATACCCGATTTGGATAAGTTGTGTGCTTCAACTCGTTTGGCACATTTACTGGCTGAAGACTTGGAGCTGCGCTCTAGTGCTAACAAAGGGAGCAGTTCACAAAAGCAAGGAAAAGGTCAACAACAAAACAAAGGAAAACAACAGTCAAAAAATCAACAAAAAGGTAAAGGTAATAATAGTGGTAAAAATAAAAAAATAAGCAATAAAACCTGACTCTAGAAAGGAGTCAAAGGACTCTAAGGTTTCAATAACACGAACCCGCCTAAGGGAAAGAGCTGTATGATGGGAGACTATCACGTACAGTTCGTGAGAACAAGAAGAAAGTCGAAAGGCTGGCTTCTTAGTTTCATACTCTGTTAAATGATTTAAAAGTTCTTTTACGAGAATCTAATTAATTTTTTTCTATATTTATTTATTTTTTTGATTAAATAATATTATTGCTAATAATAAGAATTAAATATATAATTATAAATAGTTATTTATTAAAAAATAAATTCTCTAATAAAGAGAGCTTGTAGCTCAGTGGACTAGAGCACATGGCTACGAACCATGTGGTCGGGGGTTCGAATCCCTCCTGGCTCAAAAAACAGGTCGTTTTTTATGTATTTTTTCTATTATTAAAAAACTGGTGGACAAAAACAAAAAAAGTTGAAAAGGTGTTTTGCCTGGAGGAAAATATAAAGAGAAAATATAAAGAGAAAATATAAAGAGAAAATATAAAGAGAAAATATATTTTATATATAAAATATTATATATATAGAAATAATATATTGTTATTTATTTTATATTTATGAAAATAATTTGCTAATCGTCTAAAATCGTTAAATTCGGTTAGGCTAATTTGAATAAAAAAGTTTTAAAGAATATCGAAGTTTTTTGTGTTTAAAAAAAAAAATAAAAAACACTCAAGTGGTTAGTTTATAATGCTATAATCACTATTTCTCCATATCGTCGTCGGACCCATTTCCACATCTCTTATATATACACCAACATGTACAAATGCTTACATTTATAATGTAAGTTTCTCTGACATGAAGCTTGAGAAGAAACAACAAAATTATGGTTCGGCCCCGCCCTTCGGACCAAAGAGCGCATGAGAAGACGAGTACTAAATATCTACAAACTTTTAACGAGTCCAGCAGACTAAAAGTCTTATAGGTCTAAGATTTGCAACTCGAAAATAATCGAGCGAACCCGCCTCAATAGAAAAAAGATATTATACGTACTTGCTACAACGACAAATTTCGAAAGATAAGATAAGTTAAAAACTCTTACATGTAATTTAGTATGTAATTTACTAATTTTGGAGATGCGTTGACGCGTAATTATTACGTACGCCTCGTTAACCGATGCGTTTTCAAAAAATTAAAACGCTAAGTTTTATCAAAATTCTGATTTTGATAATCTAAAATCATTTTTTTTTTTTTATTTTACTTTTTTCGGAAAGGGAGGGATTCGAACCCCCGGTGACCGTTAAGCCACGCCAATTTTCAAAATTGGTGCAATTAACCACTCTGCCACCTTTCCATAAAACTATATAATGTTATATTAACATATATATATTAATCTTTAAAAGATTAATAAAAAAGAAAAAAAAACATATTGTTTTAATGTCTATAAAACATGTCTTTTGTTTATTTTAACACACTCAAAAAAAAAGACATAATAAACATATCTATATATTTACTCGACATATTTAATTATAAATAATTATAAAAAATATTTATAAAAGGCAGCCCATATGCCCATAAAACAACCCATTTTGATTAGATTTATTCAAAATATATATATATTTATATATATATATATACAAACATTTTCTATAAATTCTTAATGAGAATTATAAACCTATCAAGTTTTGTATTTATTAAATACAAGTTTTGTATTTATTAAATATAATAAATAGATTTTTAGCAGAAATAAAGAGGCGGGTTCGTTTAGTTAAAATGAAGGGTATCTTTCAAAATAAAAAAAAAGTCCAGAGCTTTTAAAAATAAAATTTTTATCTCAAAAGAAAATTTACTTCGTAAATTTTCTAATTTTTCTTTAGTTAAAAACTTATAAAATTTTATTTAACGGAAGAAAATTCTTTCAGAATTTTATAAATTTTATTTAGTTAAATATAAAGAAAAATTAATGATAAAATAAAAAGCTTAGAAAATTTATCCCTTTTTTTGGGAAACAAAAAAAAACAAAAAATGACTCGTGTAAAACGTGGTAATGTTTCTAGAAAACGCCATAAAAAAATATTAAAGTTAAATAAGGGTTTCCGTGGTTCAGCATCGGCTCTTTACCGTACTGCTAAACAACAAAGTATGAAAGCTTTACGTTATTCTTATGCTAATCGTCGTCAAAAAAAACGTGAATTTAGAAGTATTTGGATTACACGTTTAAATGCTGCGGTTAGACGTTATGGATTGAATTATTCTGAATTTATTTATTATTTAAAAAATCGTTCAATACAATTAAATCGTAAAGTTTTAGCTCAATTATCAATTTGTGATCCTGAAGCGTTTACACAATTGTTACTTTTTTAAAACATAATTTTTAATTATGTGTCTCTTATATTTAAAAAATTAATTACTACGTGTTCTATAAATATAATATAAAACAGATTTATATTTCGTGTATTTGTAGAACACGTAATACTTAATAATGGAAAAATGTTAAGGCGGATAAAACAACAAACTTGTTTTATCCGACTTTAAGAAAGAAATCTAAGAGTTTAGGTTTTAGATATTAGAAAATCACTATTGTATTATATGATTTTCATCCAACTGTGAACTTTATAAAGTATTTTCTTTAGTTGCCCTCAAATATCGAAGTTTTAAATACCAGGAGGTAAAAGCTCAGCGACTGAAAGGGTTTATGCCTTCGGGCGGGGCCGATGGAAAAATCTTCGAAAAATAGAACATTCTTTAGAGAAGAAAATTCACAAAGTGAATTTTATATTTCTCGAAAGAAATACGAAAGAATTTTTTTGTGCCTTTGCGGCTGAAATTGAATATTATTTAATAAACTTGAATGAATTTTATAAGATTTAATTTAGTCTCTTTAATACAAATATCGAACTTTTCAATATCCTAAGGATATTGAAAATCTTCGAGAAATACTTGAAAAAGGTTTATAAGAAACATATATATATATAAACAAAATTAAATAAAATTTTTGGAGAATTTAAAGAAAAGCCATTTGAGAATAAATTCTCATGAATGGTTTAGAATCCGAGGTTTTTATTTAGCTTTCATCGCTGTCAAATCAAATAAAAAGGCCTTAGGTTAACAAAAACGTACCTCAAAATCAAAAAAAAATATTAGAAAAAATGTTTGGAAGAAAAAAGTAGAAAAACATGTTGTAAGATCTCTTTTTTTAGCACGTGAAGCTTTAAAAAACAAATCAGAAACACAAGTTGATATTACACAAAATACACCATCTGGTCCTCAAGATGGTGCTGTTTCTTCTGTGTCACAATAAACAAATTTAACTCTTTATTAAAGTTCGTAAGAAGCCCATATGGGCTTCTTACGGTAAAATTTAAAGAAGAATAATATACATTACTTATATCAATTCATTATTTGATTTTTTATAATAAAAAATCAAATAATGAATTGATCTCATTTATAAAAATATATTATTTAGTATAGTTCTTACCACGCTAGTTTAGTTTTCACATCAATGAAAATTATATTTATTTATTTATTTATTTAATAATTAATAATAAAGAGTTTTAAATATGGTTAATTACAAATTCAGAAAAAGTTCATATATATATATATATAATATATAGTTATATGTTATAGTTTATAACTAGTTTTTTCTTTTTATAGTGTTAATATATAGAAATATAAACAAAAATTCTTCTTTAAGGCGGTATAGCCAAGTGGTAAGGCAGAGGATTGCAAATCCTTTATTCCCCAGTTCGAATCCGGGTGCCGCCTAACAAAAATTATAAAATTATTTGCTTTAGGAAAAAATCAAAGAAAATTAGCGGACAAAACAACTTTGTTGTTTTGTCCTAAGGAAAAAACCTAAGGTTTTTTCCGGAAAATTCTTTCATAATTTCTCGGAAGAAAAAAAATATATAATTTTATATTATATTAAAGAATAACAAGACTTATTAATTTAAATAAGTTAATAAGAAAAAACTAAAGACATATTTTATTAAATAATTATAAATAAGAATAGATTGAAACAAATAAAATAGCTCTAAGGTGAGCATATTTAAAAGTAGTGTTTGTGTTTTTAACATATAAATAAACTTTATATGTTAATTGTTTTAAACAGTTAAAAATTATTGCTGTTTAAACAATCAAACATACTTATATATAAAAAAAATATATATATCTATTGAAGGACAATTATGGCAAATTTAGTAATGGTTATTGCAAAACTTCCTGAAGCTTATGCTCCTTTTTCACCAATTGTTGATGTTTTACCTATTATTCCAGTTTTATTTATTTTATTAGCTTTTGTTTGGCAAGCTTCAGTTAGTTTTAGATAATTCTTAATATAAGGAATAGAAACTTTACCAACGAGTGGACTCGCGAGTCCCGTCCGCTCGGATCGCCGAGCGGGCGATAGTAAATTTTTTACCGTCTTTAGTATTTTTAGAAAATCTTAAAAATTTATACAAAGTCTGTGGATGATGAGGGAAATTTTAATAACCTCTACCTTCATCCACAGACTTTAATAATAAAATTATTTATATATAAAATATATATATATCCAATTTAGGATAGAATAATAAAAACAATGTCCTTAATCGAATGTTATCCCTTATATCCCTTATATCCCTTATATCCCTTATATCCTTTATATCCCTTATATCCTTTATCTTATTAGAAATTGTAGTTTCTAATCTTTATTAGATATACATAATTAGAGACGAAAAGTTTCAAAAATAAAATTATGATAGTATCTGATAAATATAAATATATTTACTATGCGGAAGTAACTCAATTGGTAGAGTGACAGCCTTCCAAGCTGTAGGTTGCGGGTTCGAGTCCCGTCCTCCGCTTTTACAAAAAACATTTAACAAAATATTGATGTTGTTAATGTTTAACAACAACAAATAAATAACATGTATAAGGTAAAAAACTACTTATACATTTATAGAAATAAGTAACATACTGTTTATTTATATGTCTATAGCGTATATTCTATAGCGTATATATTGTATATATATATATTTATTTATTTTAGTCAGATTTTTCTAATTTGTTGGATTGCTAACTAAATATAATTTTTATATTATAGGAAAAAAAAGTTTACCACATGTCGGAAAAAAACAACCAAGTTCTTTTGTCCGCCTAGATTATTTAATTAATAAAAATTAATTGACAATTTATTTATATATATATAGAATATATATTAATAAAAAACGATATTTTATATATATAAAAGTGTAACTTTACACACATTATGTATAACTGTACGTCCTTAGTTCAGTCGGTAGAACGCAGGTTTCCAAAACCTGATGTCGTGGGTTCAAGTCCTACAGGGCGTGAAAATTTTATTAGAAGTTATTTTTATATTAGAAAAATAAAACAAACGCAGAAATAGTTTTATTTATAAAACTCATATATTAAAATTCTCAATAAACTCCAGTTTATTGAAATTGTCAATTTATATATAACATATAAATTATTATTATTTATATGTTTTTTATAATTAATTTGTTAAACGTGTATTTCTTGTTCGTATAGATTAAAATATAATAGACACATATAATAGACACATATAATAGTAATTCTTCTATAACTAACCCAAGTTCAAAAAACAATTGTTTATTTATACAAATCTATGATATATTTGAAACGTTCAATTAAAAAAAAAAAAGAAAATATTACTTTCTTTATAAAATATATGCTAGAATAAATTAAAGACATAAAACATATATATATATATGTTTATATATGGTTATGAAAAATAGTGTATGAGAAAGATCATATAAAAATAAATCGCATACACAATTATATTAATAGTTAATAGTTAATAACTAATACAATTGTATTAGTATAAAAACGAATAATAAATAAACATTGATATTAGTTTTACAACCTTATTTTAGTATTCTTAAAAGAGAAAAATATACATATAAAGTAAAAATTAGAACTTTATAATTCTTTATAAAGTTCTACTTAACTTTATTGTGAATAGTAAATAAATAAATATTTAAAAATAATTTAACAAAAATTAGTAATATAATTACTACTAAAATTAATTAGTAATTAATAGTTCATTATTGGAAGATAATGACAAGTTTTTAAATAGGTGTTACTATACCCGTTTTATATTTATTTAGATTAAAGAGTTAATGTTCTTTTTTTATAAAAAAAAAAGAACATACTCCAAAGAATGAAAAAATTCATAAAATAAAGAAAACTTAATGAATTTTTCAAAATAAAACTCTTTAAAATAAATTTCTAAGTGTCCGTTTTTTATTTAAAAAATAAATAAATTTTATTTAGTAGAGTAATAGGAGAATGTTTTTTGTTATTTCATTATAAATAGGTTTTTATATAATTATTTATACCATAAATAAATAGTTAAATTTATAGACAATAACTAAAAAACCAAATAAAAAATTTTTTTTTCTCCTAAATTGAAATGAAAAGTTCGTATATAAGGGAATGAATAATAACTATAGAGAATTTTTTTATAAGAAAATTTTCTAGAGTTATTAAAAAAATAACAAATAGGTGGGTCCGTTAAAAGAAAAATTTTAGGTATTCAGAAAATTCCTTTTAGAGAAGAAAATTCGTTAGAATTTTATGCTCTTTCCTTTAGAAAAATTATTCTAAAGTATTGTGTGCGAAGTCAGCTTCCGTGCGATACTCTTTGCGATGCTCTTATGGGCTTTATACATGTATTTTGTATAGACCTATTTGTTTATATCATTTATCTTAAAAAAACAAAAAAAAATTTTTATGGCAATGCGCACACCAGAAGAATTAAGTAATCTAATTAAAGATTTAATTGAAGAATATACACCAGAAGTAAAAATGGTGGATTTTGGTATTGTTTTCCAAGTTGGGGATGGTATTGCTCGTATCTATGGATTAGAACGAGTAATGTCTGGTGAATTATTAGAATTTGAAGATGGTACATTAGGTATTGCTTTAAACCTAGAAGCAAATAACGTTGGTGGTGTATTATTAGGTGATGGTTTAAAAATTACAGAAGGTAGCCGTGTACGTTGTACAGGTCGTATTGCTGAAATTCCAGTTGGGGAAGCTTATTTAGGACGTGTAGTTAACTCATTAGCACAACCAGTTGATGGTAAAGGACCTATTAACACAACTGATTCACGAGCAATTGAATCTGCTGCTCCAGGTATTGTTTCACGTCGTTCAGTATATGAACCATTACAAACAGGATTAGTTTCTGTAGATTCAATGATTCCAGTAGGCCGTGGTCAATGTTGGCCCTTTCAATAATACACTATTAACAATTTGTATTATTGGACGCAGGAAACTATATGCTGGAACCCCGAGCAAATAAAAGTTGTACACAAATGTAAGTGATCCTATTTTTAAGGGTCCCATTTGATGTGAAAATCAACTTTTTATTGGGCAATCAGCAAGAAACCAAAACTTTAAAAAAAATGCCTGGAAGGCTAGGATTTAGTCCGTCGTCTAAAGGTTTTTTCCGCAACTGCGTGTTTAGTTGAAATGCGGAGATTTTTGCATTGTTTTTTAAGGTGAGTAGGATCTTCAGAGACTTTATGTTTCCTAACAAACATTAGAAATAAAAATTAAAAGAAAATTATAAAATTTTCTTTATAAAATTATATTGGAACAGAAACAAATTTACGCAAATATAGCGAATGAATAGGTTTGTGGATTTTGGACTAGTGTGTCCTAATTAGTGTTTAATATATTTTTGAACAAAACATGTCTTATAAAATTTCTTTAAAAAAAATTTTATTTGTCTTGGCCTTTAAATGCAATAAATGAAAGTATTTTGAAGTATTAAAGTTTTTCAAGAATTTTAAATAAAAGAAAAATAATAAATAAAAAAAACTATAATCTACTTTTATTAGATTTTATTTACTTTTATTAGATTTAATCTACTTTTATTAGATTTTATTAAGTTTTATTAAGTTTTATTGAAATTCCTGAGAAAAAAAAATATTTTTATATATATTTTTTTTTTTTTTTTTTTTTTTTTCGGAAGAAAATTTTTCTTTTTTTTTAATTCCGATGTTTCATCTTCGATAAAACATTGTAGTTGTTTTGTCATAGACAAAAAAACAGGCGGACAAAACAACTTGGTTGTTTTGTCCTGAGGAAAAAGCCAAAGAAAATAAAATTTTTATTAAAAAAATAAAAATTTTATAAATTTTTTTACCGTTAGGCTAGGACATAGAAAATTTACAAAGTCAATTTTCTTTAGAAAATTTTTGTATACAAAAATTTTCTTTGGTCCGTCGTAAAAAAAAAATTTTATGGAAGGCTAGGACTTGGTCCGTCGTCTAAAGGTTTTTTCCGCAAAAAAAATAAAAACGAAAAAAAAAGTAATACAAACAAAAAATTATGAATAAAAATGTAGATGTAGAAGAAAAGTGGAATCAATGGTTTGCCGGTCTTACGGACGGTGATGGTTGTTTTTATATAAATAAAAAAGAAAAAAGTATTAGTTATGAACTAACTGTCCATATCTTCGATTCACGTGTCGTTTATGATATAAAGACCAAACTGAAAGCGGGTTCTGTACTTAAGCGTAGTAATTCTAACAGTATACGCTATAGAGTCAAGTCCAGAGAAGTCATAGAAAATATTGTTGATCGTCTAAATGGCAGACTTTATAATGAAGCCCGTATAAAACAGTGTGAAAAAGTCTGTCAGCTATTAAACAAACAATATATAACTCCATCTTTTCTATTATCAAAAGATGACAGTTATCTTGCAGGCTTAATTGATTCTGATGGCAGTTTAACTATTAATATCTCAAAATCCAGTAAAAAAGATTCTCAAATAAGTGGTGTAGAGGGTAGATGTTTGCGATTAATAAACTCAAGAGGAGCAAATCAATTACGTTTAACAATCGCAAGCAAGTATTTCAACAATGTAACTTTGATACAAAAATCTTATAAAATGGGAGTTATATATACGGAAAAAGCTAATAAGAATAATCGTTGTCCTAACAAAAAATATATTTGGACTTTATCATCGTATAATGATTTTCAAATATTATATGAATATTTAAAAAAGTTTCCGTTAAAATCTACAAAAATGCATCGTATGCGTTTAGTATTAATCTATTTTAAATATAAAGAATTAAAATACCATTTAAAGGCGTCAGACAGTTTAGAATTTAAATTATGGTCAAAATTTTGTAAGGCATGGTTTAAATATAGTTTCTAATGTATTGTTAAAGAGAAAGTCCCTAGTCGATAGCTATGTCTTCGACTAAGCAACGTGAGCTTATTATTGGTGACCGTCAAACAGGTAAAACAGCAATTGCGGTTGATACTATTCTAAACCAAAAAGGTAAAGGTGTTATTTGTGTTTATGTAGCAATTGGACAAAAAGCTTCATCAGTTGCACAAGTATTAACTACATTAAAAGAGCGTGGTGCTTTAGACTATACAATTATTGTTATGTCAACTGCTAACGAACCAGCTACTTTACAATATTTAGCTCCTTACACTGGTGCTACTTTAGCAGAATATTTCATGTACACAGGTCGTCCAACTTTATGTGTTTACGATGATTTATCAAAACAAGCAGCAGCTTACCGTGAAATGTCTTTATTATTACGTCGTCCACCAGGTCGTGAAGCTTACCCAGGTGACGTTTTCTATCTTCACTCTCGTCTTTTAGAACGTGCTGCTAAATTAAATACAGCATTAGGAGAAGGTAGTATGACAGCATTACCTATTGTTGAAACACAAGAAGGAGACGTATCAGCTTATATTCCAACAAACGTTATTTCAATTACTGATGGTCAAATCTTCTTATCTTCTGGTTTATTTAACTCTGGATTACGTCCAGCTATTAACGTAGGTATTTCTGTTTCACGTGTAGGTTCATCAGCTCAATTTAAAGCAATGAAACAAGTAGCAGGTTCTTTAAAATTAGCGTTAGCACAATTCGGTGAATTAGAAGCTTTCTCACAATTTGCTTCTGATTTAGATCAAGCTACACAAAACCAATTAGCTCGTGGTTACCGTCTTCGTGAAATTTTAAAACAACCACAAAGTTCACCTTATTCATTATCTGAAATGGTTATTAGTATCTATACTGGTACAAAAGGTTACTTAGACACTTTACCAGTTGAAAAAGTAACATCTTTCTTAACAGGTCTTCGTAACTATATTGCTTCAAATCATAAACAATTCGAAACAATTATTAATGATACAAAAACATTTACTCCTGAAGCTGAAGGTATTTTACAAAAAGCTATTCCAGAATATCTTACAGAATTTAAAGCAAGTTAATTTAACTTAACTAAATGAAATTTTATAAATTTGATTAATTTGTTATAAAATTTTCAATTTTCATAGGCTCCGTCAAAAGATATAAAAAAAAAATATATATATATATCTTTTAGGCGGAGCCTAACTCCGGTCTTTTATAAAAAGAAAAACAGACATACAAAATTGTATGTAATTGTCTAAAGCAAAAAAATTCAACGTTTTAAATCTAATATGTACTGTTTGACAAAATGTTGATATAACTTTATTATCAAAATTTTCAAACAGTACATATATTATATTTTTATAAAGATTGATATTTATAAAAAATCTTTTATAGTTTATTGAAAAATTTTTTTTTCTAAATAAAAATTAATAAAAATTATTTCATTTATAGATTAATATAAACTACTTGTAAAAAAGTACTTCTAGACCTTAAACTTATAAAATCTAAGTTTTCTCTAGCGAGTACAAAAAAATTCTCTACTTTGTATATATACAGCTAAAAAAAAAAAACATACACATAAGACACATGTTAACATTAAAAATCTTTGTTTATACTGTTGTAACTTTCTTCGTTGGATTATTTATTTTTGGATTCTTATCAAATGACCCATCTCGTAATCCTGGTAAAGGTTTAGACTAATATTAACGTAAACTAAACAAGAGAAAAGAAAATTTTCTAAAGGTTTTTTCCGAGAATAAATTTCTAAAAAATTTATCTCATACATTTTCGGACGAAAATAGAACAGATTGAAGTTTGAAATCGGCTCCGTCCTTAGGCATAAACCTTTTGGGTTTTTCTCCCGATATTTAAAACTTCGATCTTTTCTTTTATATTAGAATTTTATAGATTTACTCATTTTTCTTATAAAAAAACTATTAAACCATTTCGAATATATATGGGGTGTAGTTTTTCCACCCCATATATATTCGACTATATTCTACATATTAATATTAACTTTTTAGTTGAGTGAATAATCTAATCTATCTATATATATATATTTTTTATTCTAAATATTTCTAAAATTTTCAAAAAAGATTGAAGAAAAATCACAAAGTTAATTTTCTCTCACCGCTTTACTTAAAGTCTTTATTAATTTTCTTCGATTCCAATCTCTCTCCACCTTGTTAATAAAAAAACAAAAATTTTTTTTCCTTTGTTAACTCTCATAAATATGAATTTTAAAAATTAATAAAATCCATTTATTTAAAAATTGTGTATTGTTGTTTTAACGCAACTTAAATATGAAAAATATTTTTTATCTTTATAGATAAATATATATAGAATATTAAAGATATAAAAAAAAAAGATCGGTGTTTTTTCTTTATAAACTTTCTAAAAACTTATAAAATTCTTTAGAGAAGAAAATTCAATTTATGAATCTTCTTTCGCGCTTAAGCGTTAATTATTAAACTTTTCTTTAGTCCGATCTTTATTAAATATTTTAAAATTATTTTAATTTCGAAAAATGAAACTTTATTTATAGAAATACATACCAAAATGATACAAAAAAAACAAAACTTTTTGCCGTTTTTAAAATCTAATTCGGACCCGTCTAAAAATTTATTATATTTATCTAAAGATAATAAAACTACAAGCGGGCCTGCCAAATTAGGTTTAAATAATGATTATTATAAAAATCAAAAAAGATTTTCACGTTTGACGTCTGTAAAGGCGGCACCTAAACAAGAAGTAGTTTCGATTACTTATGAAGAAATAGGATTATTTCCTCGTTCATTTAGTCGTGTTTTAGATCGATTTCTAAAACAAATTTTCTCAGATGTAGAAAATTTAGTAATACAAGAATATAGATTCTATCGTTATTTATTTTTAACAACTTTAAAATGTCTTTTAATTTTATTTTTTGTTCCTTTTCTCGTGAATTTTTTAGCAAAATCTTATGTTGTACGACCATTAACGGAATATTTTTGGAATACAAAACAAACTGAAATTTTTTTAAATTCATATCAACAAAAACATGCATTTGCCGAATTAAAAGATTTCGAAGAAAAATTATATTTTGAGTCATTAATTTATCCAAAATCGCTTAGTCAGCCTGAAATTGGAGAAGAAAATAAGTCTTCTTCTTATCAATTTCCACCTATAAGAAACACGATGTCACCACCTGTTAAAGAAAATCAAACAACAAAAAATTGGGTGGGTTCAACTTCAGATTTTGTTAATTTTTATCAATTTCCAAAAAATATTGAATTTCAAAAGCCTATGCCTTTTAATAGCAAAAAAGTAAATAATGTTCGTTCCGAGCTCGGGCGAGCTCCCCACGATATTTTGTCTACAGTAAATCAACATGGTAAAATCGGTTATATGGATCATTCTCTTCATCCTGTAAGTTTAATATTTAAAAAACAAACAAATGAAAGCGAAGCAAAAAGAGAAAATTTATCTCAGAAATATTCAAAATCTTCTCATTTTTCTATTCTTAATGAAAATATTTTGAACTCTCCTTCCGAATCGACCCTGCCCACAAAAAATAAAAGATTTTTTGTCCATCCGGTAATAGGACAGGCAGAATCGAATTATGAAAATATTCTTCAAAGAGGTAATATTTCTTATTCAAACGATATGCAAATCTCAAGTAAAAAAGAGCCTGAAGCTTCTGGACTTCGCACATCAATAAATTCAAAATCGGTTCCTTTTGAAACTTTAAATATTTCAAAAGAGTTGGAACCAAAAACAAACTCACCAACTTCTAAACATTCATTTTTAGTTTATCAAACCATTGAAGCTGACAAAAATATTCAACAACGTTATCAAGAAAAAACTATAGAATTAGCACAACGTTATAACGATCAAAGTGTTGAAGCAATTACAAATTTTTTTGGTGATGTGGTTTCATTAGTTACTTTATTTTATTTATTGTATGTTCTTGAAATTCAAATTAATATAACTCAATCTTTTTTATTAGAAGTCTTTTTTGGTTTAGATGATAGTAAAAAATCTTTGTTGATTCTTTTAGTTACAGATTTATTAGTAGGGTATCACTCTTCAAACTTATGGGAACTATTTTTTGAATTGTTCTTTAATCATTATGGTTTACCTGAAAGTCAAACTGGTATTTTTTTATTGGTAGCAACATTACCTGTTTTATTAGACGTCTTATTCAAATATTTAATTTTCCGTCATTTAAATCGTTCATCACCAGCTACAGTTGCTACTTATCATGCTATTATTGAATAAACTAATTCAAGTTTTTTATGGACTTCTATTAACTTTTTTTATTAAAAAAATTAATAAAAAACCCTAGAAATGAAGTTATAGTTCATTATATCAAATAAAACTTATTTTTATTTAAAAATCATTTATCGAAAAAAAAAAAGAAAATTCTGAAAGACAATAAAATATCAAAGTTTTCAATATTCCAAAGGGATATTGAAAACTTCGATATTTTATTTTTTGTATAGATAAAAAGAACCTGTAATTTATATCTATTTATATTACAGGTTTCTTTTCATCAATTATTTTATGAAATTTCTTTTTTTGGCACATAATTCTAATAAAATTAATTTTATTAAAATTAATTTTATGTAATATATACATTAGTATATCTAGATATAAAATTAATTTATCTCTATATGATAGATAACTTATAAACGTTATTTAGAAAATATATTAGTCAAATTTCATTAGTGCAGAAAAAAAAAATTATCCAGAGAATAATATAAATATTTTTTATTTATATTTCAACTTTTAGAAAGCTTTCGAAAATTTACTTGGTAAATTTTCTTTAGTTGTTGTTTAATTCAACACTAAAGTAAAAATAAAATTTTTACCGTGCAAAACGTTCAGTATAATTTTTTATCTTTATAAATATAGATCAATATTCACAAAACAAAAAAATAAACTTGTAAATTTTAAAAGGAATAATAAAATAATTCATATACATTTTACATAAAAAAAAAATACAATGAAAAAAAAAAAAATGATTTTGATATAGAAAATGGTATTAATCTTTTTTTCTGTTTCGATAAAAATCAAGTCAAAAAAAGAAATCTTATTTCTAGAACTTTTAATTATATTACTCTAAAATGAAGTTATTTGAGTATGTCGATATACATGTAATAAATAGGATTTACCTATTTGTATATTCTTTTCTTTTTTTTTTTTCAATGTATTTTTTTTCTATATTTTCGCTCTGTGTTCAATCTATTAGCAAAAAAGTTTTCTCTAAAATAAAATGAGTATGTTTGTTTAGAAATATTAATTTCTTTGAAAAACTCATCAAACTTATTATTAGAATTTATTGTTAATAGATTAGACATATAATAAAAAAAAAACTTACATGATATATAAGTTTTTTTGTTAATATATTTAACAAAAAAATTCTATTTTTAGTTTTTTATTAGCTAATTCAGTTTAAATTTTTTTAAAATGAATAAAAAAAAATATATTGATTAAGCATAAGTTTTATTTGAATACTAAAAAAAAAAATAGAGTTACGAGAATATTTAAAATAAATTTGATACTTCAATTTTGTTAAAATTTTTTATTCTTTCTTAACTCTTTTCCAAACTTTAGATGACTGAAACTACAGAAAATGTAACTAAGGATGCTAATATGTCGCCTCAATCAATTTCTTTTAATATTGATTTAGTCAAATATCCTATTATTACAGAAAAAACCTATTTAGCCCTATATAAAAATCGTCAATATACGTTTGATATTGATAAACGTTTAACAAAAACGCAAATTAAAAAATTATTCTCTAATTTATTTAATGTGGATGTAATTGCAGTTAATACACACATACCTCCTCGCCAACAACTACGTGTTGGTATGGCACAAGGTTTCCGTCCCTCTTTTAAAAGAGCTATTGTAACTTTAAAAGAAGGACAATCAATTAATTTCAATTTAAAACCAAATTCATAAATCTTCATTTTTATTAAATTGTTTAAAAACTTAAACAAATTCAATTTTAAATTAATTCAGTTACTGACTTTTTTTTAGAATTAGGTTAAATTTGATAAAAAATTTAAATTTTATTAGAAAAATTCGATTTAAGATTAAATTAAGAAGTAGCTTTTGAGGTATTAAATCGAAAAATAAAATCTCTAAAATTTTCAAATAGAATTTTAAAAATGAAGTGGACAAAAAAACTTTGTGATTTTGTCCTGAGGAAAAAACCAAAGGTTTTTTCCGACTTAAAAAAATTCTATATATATAGAATTTTTAATTATTTTGATATTTTTTTAATAAAATGTTTATAAAATTCGAAAGAGAAGAAAATTCACAAAGTGAATTTTCTATTTCTCGTAAGAAATTTTAACAGTATTTTATTCGGATTGAAATATTGTTATAAAATAAAAACTACTGTTATGATCTCCGTTATATTTTGTTATGATATGTAAATCGGAGTTATTGGAGAGTAATTAAAACGTCGCTTATATAAACACACGTTCGTAAGAAATTAGTAATTAATTTCTTATGCTGATATAAGATATAAATTTCTATTTTATAGGTTTACCGTAAAATTCTAATAACTAAATTAAATATTTAGAAAAATTACTTCGTAAATTTTATTTAGTGAATCAATTTTATTAAATTATGACTTTAATTAATTTAAAGTCAACACTAAAAATATCATATTAGCTTATATAAGCTACTCTAATTTTCAGTTGAATTTTTAATTAAATAATTGATAGAACACGTATTTTTTTATAAAGCGAAATGTTAAAATTGCTTCCTGAGAAAATTTAGCCCAAAATTTTCTCTTGTTAAAAGATTGTAAGAAATCTTTTAATTAAAGTGTATTTTACTAATTTTTAATGACTAAGTAATATGTACTGTACTCAAAAAAATAAGATATATTAAATTGAGGGAAAATAAAACTAACTTTCGTCCGCTCGTATTGAAAAATTTAATAATTAAGTATTTTTCTTCGCGTAAGCTCAAAGGAGCTTCGGACCCGCCTAAATAATAAAAAAAAAATAAAATTAAAAAACAAAATATAAGGCAAAAAGAATATTTGTTATTTTTGATGTTTACATATTTTTTTTATCTGAAAAAACCTAATAAAATTTATTTTTATAAAAATATAGAAACTGAGTAAATTTTCTTCTCTTATGTCATTAAAAATAAGATATTACCTTTAATAAAAAAAGAAAATAGTAAAATACTATTGCAAAAAATTTAATTATGGGAATTCATTTATTAAATCCGTGTACACCAGGTACGCGTAATCGATCCGTATCAGATTTTAGTGAATTGACTCGTACAAAACCAGAAAAGTCATTAACATCTTATAGACAAAGATCAAACGGACGTAATAACCGTGGTATTATTACATGTCGTCATCGTGGAGGGGGTCACAAACGTTTATATCGTCAAATTGATTTTAGACGTGATAAAATTGGGGTACCTGCCAAAGTTGTATCGATTGAATATGATCCAAATAGAAATGCAAGAATTGCTCTTTTACATTATGAAGATGGAGTAAAACGTTATATTTTACATCCACGTGGTTTAAACCCAGGTGAAACGATAATTTCTGATTTAAATGCACCTATTTTAGTAGGTAATTCTCTACCTTTACGTAATATTCCTTTAGGTGCCGAAATTCATAACGTTGAATTTCAACCCGGTTCTGGAGGGCAATTAGCACGAGCTGCTGGTTCTTTAGTTGAAATTTTAGCTAAAGAAGGTGATTTTGTAACAGTTCGTTTACCATCAAAAGAAATTCGTTTTATTTCAAAAAATAGTTGGGCTACTCTTGGTCAAGTTGGTAATGTAGAAGCTTATAACTTAACTATCGGTAAAGCTGGTCGTTCTCGCTGGTTAGGTATTCGACCAACTGTACGTGGTTCAGCCATGAACCCAGTAGATCACCCGCATGGTGGTGGTGAAGGACGTGCACCTATTGGGCATAGTCGACCATTAACACCTTGGGGACGTCCTGCTTTAGGTAAACTAACGCGTAAACCAAAAAAATTTAGTAACGTTTTTATTATTCGTAAACGTAAATAGAATCTGATTAATTTAAGTTAGTTTAGTTTTAAACTAAAAAAAGTTTTTTAGAGAATTCTGTATAGAATTTTTCCGAGGAAATTCTAACAGAAGCTAAGGACAGCGCTCAGACAACGGTCTTCAAGACGACGGCGGGCCCGCTTGATTCTAGCCTTCAGGTGAACCCTTCGTGTTTAATAAAAGGCCGGAGGTACGCCCCCGCCCCTAAGGGTTTATCCTAGCCTGAAAGGAAAAATAGAAAATAAGCGAAGCGGTAAGATTTTTCAATACCAGGAGGTAAAAAGCGGTCAAAAGGTTTTCGGCCCCGCCCGTCGGGATATTAAAAATCTTCTAGGTTTTATCTCACCGCTGTGCTAACAAAATATATTAAATCTTGATTAAAAACGAACTCGCCTAACAGTGTTTAAAGTTAAATAGAGTGTTTTACTTAAAAAAATAATTCTTTTAAAATAACCATATCGGTTTTTCTTGAAAAAATCGCAAAGAATTAGGTTAAAACTAGACATAGTTTTGTGTAAACTGTTATAAGCATTTTACACCTGCTTTATTTTATGTGTTTGCCACATAAAATTTTTTAGTAAAGGATAGTGTAAGGTTTTTCGATACAATTGCTTTTTTTTTTTCGGTTTTTGTTATTAACAACTAATACTTAATAATTACTAAAAAAAAATTAGCGGACAAAACAACAAAGTTGTTTTGTCCTAAGGAAAAAACAAAGGTTTTTTTCCGGAAGTTTCTAACGTTTGATTTCAAAAAAGAAACTTTCATTTATAATAGGTAATTTCATTTATAATAGGTAATTTGATGTAATTATAAAAAAGCGCATGTAACTTAATTGTAAAGGAACCTTCCTATCATTATCAATTTTAATTATTATTATGCCACGTTCAATTACAAAAGGTCCATTTGTAGCAGGACATTTATTAAAAAAAGTAGAAAAATTAAATAGTATGGGTAAAAAAATTGTTATGAAAACTTGGTCTCGTTCATCTGTTATTATTCCACCAATGATAGGTCATACTATTGCTTGTTATAATGGTAAAGAACATATTCCAATTTACATAACAGATCAAATGGTTGGACACAAGCTAGGGGAATTTGCTTTAACGCGAACTTATCGCGGTCATATTAAAAATGATAAAAAATCAAAACGCTAAATAGTTTTTTTTTAAACAATTCTGTAATTTGTTTACTTAGAAAAAAAATTACATATATAAATTTATAATTTTTAATGAATAATCATTAAAATTATATTTTGAAATCACTTTGTCTTTTTTAAGAGTCCGAGCTTTTAGCGCGGACTCTTAACAATTAATCTTATTAATTTAATAATAAATTTTGAGTCGGAAAAAACAACCAAGTTCTTTTGTCCGCCTTTATTAATTTTTTGATATCAAAAAATTCTCTCGGGTTAGATTACACATTTTCTGGTCCCACCTTAAAAAAACATTATTCCTGATGGATGTGTGTGGATAGGTATATGAATTCAGTCAGACTCGGACTGTAAGCAAGTGCGTTCTACCCCCATGACAAAAGCTATTTACTACGCAAATTTTTTAGGCTGCTACTGGTTTAATATTGTAACAACCACTATTATTATATTATTAGTAGAAAAAAGTATGAAAATATGAAAATATGTAGGAAAATTTGTTTTTACAATGAAGATATAAACAAGTTAAATTCTTTTTATAGCTTAAAATTTGTGAATATTTGTGTTGCATTTATCTAAAAGAAAAAAAAAATAATTTCGAAAATTCGTTCAGAATGTTCCTTTTCAGACTAGAACCTTTGGTCCGTCGTCTGACCGCTGCGCTTAAATTTTATATAATTTTTAGGAAGAAATATAATTTTTCTTGTTTTTTATAAAAAACGGACTTTATAAATTATAAACGGACTTTATAAAATATAAACGGACTTTATAAATTATAAACGGACTTTATAAATTATAAACGGACTTTACAAATTAGAAAATGAACTATATTATAATAAATATAAATAAGCGTTAGATCTGAATTTTAATTCAATAAGTTTTAGAAGATTTTTTTTTCTAAAAAAATTTTATTTGGTTAAAATTCAAAAATTAAAACTCTAAATTCAAAATAAGTATAAAAATCAGAAAAACAATAATAAAACTAATTTATGACTAATGAAACAGCAAATATTGGACGTGTAGTTCAAGTTATCGGGCCAGTACTTGATATCGTTTTTGCAAAAGGTCAAGTACCTAACATTTACAATGCTTTAACTATTAAAAGTAAAAATGCAGCAGGCTTAGAAGTAGCTGTAACTGTTGAAGTTCAGCAATTATTAGGTGATAATGCTGTTCGTGCAGTATCAATGTTACCTACAGAAGGTTTAATGCGTGGTATGGAAGTACTTGATACACAAAAACCATTAACTGTTCCAGTAGGTCCTGATACTTTAGGTCGTATCTTTAACGTATTAGGTGAACCAGTTGACAACTTAGGTCCTGTAAATGCTGGTCAATCAAATCCAATTCACCGTCAAGCTCCTACTTTCGTAGACTTAGATACTCGTTTATCTATTTTTGAAACAGGTATTAAAGTAGTTGATCTTTTAGCACCTTACCGTCGTGGTGGTAAAATTGGTTTATTCGGTGGTGCTGGTGTAGGTAAAACAGTACTAATTATGGAACTTATTAACAACATTGCTAAAGCCCACGGTGGTGTATCTGTTTTCGCTGGTGTAGGTGAAAGAACACGTGAAGGTAATGACCTTTATGGTGAAATGAAAGAATCTGGTGTAATTCAAGAGAATAACTTACCAGAATCTAAAGTAGCCTTAGTTTACGGACAAATGAATGAACCACCTGGAGCACGTATGCGAGTAGGCTTAACAGCTTTAACAATGGCAGAATATTTCCGTGACGTAAACAAACAAGACGTTTTATTCTTCATTGATAATATTTTCCGTTTCGTTCAAGCTGGTGCTGAAGTTTCTGCTTTATTAGGTCGTATGCCGTCAGCCGTAGGTTACCAACCTACTCTTGCTACAGAAATGGGTACATTACAAGAGCGTATTACAAGTACAAAAGATGGTAGTATTACTAGTATTCAAGCTGTTTATGTACCTGCCGATGACTTAACAGATCCTGCTAGTGCTACAACGTTCACTCACTTAGATGCTTGTACTGTACTTTCACGAGGTTTAGCATCAAAAGGTATTTACCCAGCAGTAGATCCTTTAGATTCTACATCAACAATGTTACAGCCATGGATTGTAGGGGAAAAACATTATACGGCAGCTTCGAATGTAAAAGAAACATTACAACGTTACAAAGAGCTTCAGGATATCATCGCGATTTTAGGTTTAGATGAATTAAGCGAAGAAGACCGTCAAACAGTTGCTCGTGCACGCCGTATTGAACGATTCTTATCTCAACCTTTCTTCGTAGCAGAAGTTTTCACTGGATCACCAGGTAAATACGTAACTTTATCAGAATCAATCGATGATTTTAACCGTATTATTAGTGGTGAACTTGATAACTTACCAGAAGCAGCTTTCTATCTAGTTGGTAACATGAACGATGTTTTAGCTAAAGCAGAAACACTTCAAGGTTAATCGTTTCAACTATTAACAACTATTTATTAGTTGTTATCATTACTATTTTCTACTAAAAGTTAAATTATAACCTTCTATAAATTGGGTTCTTAGTCAATTTTTCTTTGTAACTAAGAACCCAATTTATATGTATATATATATTTTTTCACTTAGAATTTAATTTTTGTAGGAGCCAAGAGTATAAAAAACGATTAAAAAAAAAAAAAACGTATACTAAAGATTTACTCCTCTCGAATTTTGAAATTAATCAATAACTATTGATAATATTAGTTATTAAAGTGAAAACCAATTACTAATAAAAAAAATTAGTATCATATTAGATTTTTTTAAACTATTTGAATTTATCTATAAAAAAAAAGACATAAGAAAAAAGTCCAATATTCAAGTAAAAATGAATTGCATAAAAATATTAAAAAAGTTAATATATAAAAAGAAAACGAAATTTTGTAAATAAAAAAAAATTATTTACAAAATTCAAAAGAAAAGTCATAAATTTTTGTTCTAGTAAAAATAAAACAGACATACTAAATAGAAAATTATTTATTTTTAACTATCTATATAAAATAGATATTCTATATAAATAGAATTATATGCTATAACTGGATATTTTTATTTTCTATTTAAAAACAAAAAATCTGACATCTTCTTTATGGGACTATAAAGGATTAATTTAATTTTAGATTAAATCTAAGGTATGAACTATTTTGATAGTGGTAAAACTTTCATAGTATATATTCTATAAAAAACACAAGACAAAGAAACAAAAACATAGATTTAAATCAACTCTTAATATAAAATCGATCATCTCATCGACTTATAATAATTGATTTTTTATTGGAATTTGTTTAATATAAATTGACTAGTTACATTTTTACTAGAAATTACTCTGTATTGAAATGTTTTTTCAATAGCTACAAACTAAATGATAGTTTGAATACAAACTAAACGGAAAAAACTTAAAATATATATTTTGTTAACCTTTAGTGAAAAAGCTGAAAAAAATATATATATATTTCAAATGTTTTAAATTTCTTTAATCTAATAAAAGCTTATATTAAGTCTTTTAAGAAAAAAATTCAGGTCGAAAAAAACAACAAACTTGTTTTGTCCGCCTTTGCACAAAAAATCATTTCCAAAATTATGAAAGTTGTTTTTATATGAAGTAAGCTGATGCTTACGAAAAAAATTTTTATAAATATTTTAAAATTTAAAAATAAAACAAGAGAAAAATTACCAAATAATTTTTCTGAAAATTATAGTGTATCTAAATTATTTAAAAATAAATCTTTATATGGCGAAAAACAATTTAAGAGTTTTTCAATACGAGAAGAAAGAACGAACCCGCCTTTACAATGTACAAAAACAAAAAATTCATCATATTATTATTATATTTTTTGTCGTAGACATTTAAATTTTTCTACAGAGATTGAAGGTAAACAAAAGAATTTATTCGGATCTGGGAAATTACAACGTAAAATTACAAACTTTAATGAAAAACAAAATATTCTAAATACATCTGGTTCAATAAATGATTCTTCTTTAAATGCGAAACCCGTAACTGCTAAAATTTATACAATGTTTAATAAAACGTTTAACAAAGGAGAAAAAAACGTAAGTCAAGGGGTTAGTATTTCAACTTTTTCAAGATTTGTTAAAGATTCTAAAAAACATAAATCAAACAAAGAAAGTAATCTAATGGGTAAGTCTTTTGGATTTGTCGGTAAAAGTGACAGTAAAATAGGGAAAAATTTTAATGGAGTTAATAAAGGAGATTTTTTCCCTTATCGCAAATCTTTTATTTGTTATTGGCTTCTACCTTTTGTTGGTTTTGTTTCATCGGCTAATTTATCGTTAAAGAAACAACCTACAAAAGAATATAATTCATATATATCAAATACTTTACAAAACTCAGATTTAAATGGAAAACAAACAAGTTCAGTTCTGGACAATAATGCGAATTTATTACTAAATTCTGATACTATTAATAACCTTTCAAATCAAAAAGAGCCAAATGATTTTGTACCAGAATATGTATATAAAACATCTAATCCATTAAGTAAATTCGATGAAACTAAAATGCATTTTCCTTTAGCAAAAACATTTTTACTTGCTCCGAATCAAATGAAAGCTCAAGTTTCAAGTAAAAGTTTAAATTTGGAAAATAACAATATGTACTTAACAAATAGCTCTTCAATACTTGAAAAAAATGAAGGTAATTTTTATCGTGATTTAAAAACTAATTTTAATTCTACTTCAAAAAGTATAAAATACTGTCTGTTGTATTTAGATTGTTTAGAAAATGATTTAAACCTTTTAGAAAAAACCGGTCAAAATAAAGTTACTACATTGCCCTTTTTAGAACAATCTAATAATCTTCAAAAACGTGCGTTGGAGCCCTGCGCGTCCGCTTTTTATCCAAATTCTTTTTTTAATAGACTTTTATTAAAAAACGAATCTTTTGATAATTTTTTAAATGAACCTTTAAAAATACATTTTAATGTTCCATTACAAAATAAGCATTTTTATATTACGAATGAATCGCTTAATTTGCCTTTAGAAAAACAGAAACGCTTATTGGAGGATAAAATCCAGGGTATTTCTACAAAAAATAACACAAAGAAAATGTCAGATATAGTACATGAAAAAATGTTCTTATCACAATTAATTTTTAAAAATGAGGCAGGTGCGTATTCAGTATCAAATAAAACTATTTTTAAAAATTTAGAAAATTTACCCCAAGGTAGCCCTATTAACCGAAAAGAAGAAAATCTACAAAGTAAATTTTCTAAACTAAATAAAAAAACTATAGAAAATTTACAAAGTAAATTTTCTAACCCGCCGGTTAGTTCTTTTTTACGCGCGTGTACATTATTAGACAAATATATGGTTTATAAACCAATTGTACAAGACCTTCAAACAGAACCGGTCTTATCGCAAACGAATAAAAAGAAACAAAACTATTTAAATCAAAATATAGATGTAAAACCTGAACTAATTGATAAACTTTTTTCATATTTTTCTAATGAATCAACTTATTTATCTTCCCAAAAATTAAGAAATAAATCAACTGATACTGATAATGTTTTTTTAAACTCTTTAAATAAAAACCAAAAAGAAAATTTATCTCCTACGTTCAATTTTTCTTTTGTAAATAACTTTTCTCCTAAAAAGGTAACAATAATTTTTAAAAAATTAAGTTTTTTAGATAGTAAAAAAACTAAGCAACAATTATTACTAGATTCTAAAGAATCGGGTATTCGCACGAATCAAAAAATTTATAATAAAATATCAAAAGATAAACTTTATAAAGTTGTATTATCAACTTTAAAACAAACACTAAATAACTCTCGTTCCCTGTCAGATTCATCGTTAAATGAAACGTTAAACCCTTTTTTCAGTACAAAATCAAATGTTGACAGTTATAATTTTGATTCTTATTCAATAAATAAACCGGATCTAGAAAATTTAGTTGGTAAATATTCTTCCGTTCGTACTATAAAATTTAAACATCCTATTTTGATGTCAAATAAATCAGCATATCCTTTATTATCTTCTAAAAATAAATCAGTATCTTCTAATCAGAATTTAGAATTTGAAAATTTTAAAAATACTTTTCCATTAATGTTACAAAATGTCTCTCCTGTTTTTAAAGAAAAACGACCTTTAGAAAAATTTGCTAAAATTGTAGAAGGTGATAACCAATTTAAAAACTCTAATACAATAGTTCCAAATCAACAGAAAAACAAACAAAACTTTTTTGAAAATCAATATTTACAATTAAAAACTTATTTAAATAAATATACTCGTTACGCACTTAAAGATTTTTTAATCTTAAATAAAATATCGACATATATTAATCCTATATCAGAAGAATATTCTATAAAACCTAATATGGCAAACTCTCCCGGAGTTGGCATTTCTTCCTCTTCTACATTAAAAACCGATATTTTGCCACTAGAATTTTATTCAAAAAATTATAACTCCCAACTTTCATCTGAAAAACATGGACATCAAGTAGTACTTGTTGGTTCTTCTTTAAAAAACCGCGATATCGAAGAAAACTCTATTTCGTCTCATTTAGAATTACATAATTCTAGTATTCCAAAACAATTAATTTTAGCAAAAAGTCCTTATGTTTTCGATAATAAAACAAAACAAAACTTATTAAAAAAAAAGAATAATTTATATCGTCCTAATGAAAATTTTGTATTGACACAAGAATCTCCTTTTAAAATGCGTAAAATGCGTCAAAACGATAAAACCGCTAAATTATTACGTGCCTATTTTTCAATAAAAAATGGCGGGCACGCCGCCTCAAAAAAAAATTTATATGGAATGCAAAATAATCCAACTTCATCAAATCGCCTTAAACATAAAATTTTTTACAACCTAATATCTAAGTCATATGTACAACACCCAGCTCTTTCAAAACAACTAGAAAATCTTAATAAAACATCTATTAATAACAAATCTTATGTTTACCCGGCTAAAATAAAAAAAGGCGGGTTCGTAAATTTTTTATCCACACAAAAAAATTTACATAAAATAAATTTCATAAATGAAATTAAAGAGTTTTCTATATCGCCTAGTCTTCTACTTAATAATAGATTATTATTAAAAATTAAAAACAAAAGCAATTTAACATTAAAAACAGTTCGCGTGCAAGCGAGCTCAGAAGAAAAATCTTTAGATTTTTCTTCGCCAAAAAATAAATTATTTCCAAATGAAGAAGTTCTAAGAAAACGTAAAAGTATTCAGAAAAAACGTCGTATAACCAAATTAAAAAAAGAAACAAGAAGAAGAAAAAAACGTATGCGTTTCTATCCAAGACCAATATGGTTACGTTATAGATTTTATTCTCAATTTTTAAAAAATAGACGAAATCTGAAAAAGTTGAATATAGATTCTTCTCTTAATAAAATAAACTTTAATAATTTCAATAATGTAGAACAAAAGAAAAATGACGAAGGGAAGAAAATTTCCTTCGTAAATTTTCTAAACTCTTATAGAGACGATAATTTTGAATTTTCGAAATTTTCTAAATCTTCGAAACATTACTCTTATAAAGAAATGTTTAAAAAACCTAAAAGCTTATTTGGTACGAAATCTTATCAATACTTTCCATATTCTACAGGTGTGTCAAATGTAAATATTTCGCCTTCAGTAATAGGAGAATTCAAAACAGCTTTTTGGAAATCATATTGGTTACGTTCAAATTTTAAACCTTATTTAAAAAAAATAAAAACATCTTTAAAAGATATTAAAGAAACACCAAAATATTCTACAAGTATAGAACCTTCTTTAAGACAAAGTTATTTATTAAAAAATGTAAAAAACTTTCTTTTTTCTTTTTTAGGTTTACATAACAATGTAAATTCAACTATAATTGAAACTTCAAAAAATTCGGACCCGCCTATTCTTTTTCATTCACTTTCAAAAAAAGATATTGAATCCTACTATAAAACTTCTAATTATTTAGCAGAATATAATGAAATATCATCAAAACGTATACAACAATTTGTATCACAAATCCGTGAAAATTTAACATTAAATGGACATGTTAAAGTTCGTCCTTCACGCATTTCTATGAATTTTGGACCAAAAGGTTTAAAGAAAAAGACTATCAATTTCTTAAAACGTCCAACTTTAAGATATAATTCTATGTCACGCTTACGTTTATATTGGGCTTTTTCAAAAGGTACTACTAATTTAGCAGGATTAGGTCCTACTAGTTTATTACCAGGGGCTGAAACGGTAAATGGGAATAATTTTAACAAACGAAAACAAATTTGGACAACAGAAAAATTCCGTCAACAAACAAAAGAAAATAAAACCAAAAAACTTTTAAAGGACATCAAAACAAAACTGCAATTTTTAGTAAATGAAACACCATATATTTCTTTAGAAAGAAATATACCATTATGGAATACTTTAATTTTAAAAAGTGTAAAAAAGGTACGAATTCAAGAAGAAAAATTACAAAACTTAGCTTTTGTAAATAATCAAATAAATTCTCGTCTTTTATTTTATAATCGTCTACCAAAAAATAAATCGATTTCTGTACGTCACTTTAATATTCGTAACAATCGTTTTAAAGAATCTTTAAAACGAACTGCTAAAGTTCAACCATTTATTAGTGGCAAAACTAATTATTGGTGGACTTATAGCAATAATACACCTTTTAGTGGCATTAGTCCGTTACTTTCTAACCCTGTTAATAACAGTAATAATTTAATGCAGGTTTATGGTTGTTTTAGACAGGATAATATTTTAAACAGTCAAATTAAAAAAGGTTGGTCATCTTTTGAATCTACTTCATCTATAGTAGGTATGGAATCTAATTTATCTTCTTTACAAATTAATACAATCCTTTTTCATTTTTGTAGTTTAATTACGCTTTTAAGTATATCTCAAATACGTGGTGTTTTAAAATTTTCTTTTATAGGAATAAATAAAATATACTCTCTTTTAGAACGTTTAATACCTTCATATCTATATAGTAATCCTTTTAAAGGTAAATCTTCAAATGGTTTAAGAGATAAACCTAGTTCTGGATATA
Source organism: Dunaliella primolecta (assembly GCA_914767535.2). Lineage (NCBI taxonomy): Eukaryota > Viridiplantae > Chlorophyta > Chlorophyceae > Chlamydomonadales > Dunaliellaceae > Dunaliella > Dunaliella primolecta. Next base: position 202,940 of record OX922092.1, on the reverse strand, counting down.
ATTTAAATAAAGAAATAGACTTAGGTTTAAGTAAATTACAGACAACAGATGGTCAAAAGTTCAATAGTCAAAATAATAGAAAACTGGCAAATTTAAAAATGCTATCTTTTGTTAAAGGAGATATAAACTCGGATGGAACTTTAAGTAAAAATAGCTTGTTTGATTTTGAAAAACGTAATGACTCATTTCTTTATGGTTTTTATGTAAATAAAAATCAAAAAGAAATAAAATCAACGCTATTTATGAATGATCAAAAAATTCTTCAAAGACCGGAAGACCTTCGTACATCCAGTTATTTTAATCCTCGTCTTGAAATTCAAAGTAAAGAAAGTAATGACTATCAAAACCTGTATATTAAACCAACGGTTAATAATTTATTTTTAAGTAAAGAAACTTCTTTATTGCCTTTTTTATCTATAACGGGTGTTTATTCTTTATTAAATTATTTAGTTAAAAAACCTATTTTTCTTTATTATAAATGGTTTAATTTAGATCAAACTGTAAACCCATTTAGAGATAAGAAAAATGTAAAAAATAAAGATGATATAAAAAGTCAGTTAAATAAAGATTCAAATATAGGAGTTTTAAAAGAAGAAGAAAAATTAACCAAAGAAGATTTGGGCCAAGGTAAAGGGGGCTCAATTGACCGAAGTAAAGTTTCTCGTACTACTCAAATAAAAAATTATTCTATTTTATATAGTTTATTAACTATTAGATTTGGTTTTAACTCTTTTATGCAATTGTCTAAAAATGCATCAAGTTTATTAGGTCAACGTGCTAAATTAGAAGGTGCATTTCGTTCAATTTATACTTTCTTTGAAAAACCTGGAGTTTTAATTGTTGATTGGATTGCATATTTATTTTTGGTAGAATGGGCTTCAGATATAACAAATACATTGCCAGAAAATGTAGATACACAAATTGCAGGTTCTCCTTTTAACAAATTAACACGAACAATTTATAGTATTTATCCATTTTTACCTTGGACCCAAGCTGTTATGAATCAAGTTGCTGTTAAAGGTGTTACGAATGATGACTTAACAACATTATCATTGATTCCAAGATTAACTACTCAAACAACATTTTTAACTTTGGCAAGTACATTTATGAGACGTCGAATTTATCATCTTTATGAAATTTTAGTTCTTCAATTTTATCAACCAGATACCGATTTACTTGTTCGACAAAAAAAAGGTATTGTTTTTTGGGATATTTGGGGTGATTTTTTAACCCAAACTGCAGAAGATTCAAATGTAAATATTTCTGAATTAACTTCTTTAAAAGAAGAACAAATGAAACTTTTAGAAAATGCTTCAGATAATATTTCAAGAGATTCATTTTCAAAAAAATCTCAAGTTACAAACATAAAAACAAAACATATTATAAGTTCCCCAAAACAAAAAATCTATTCAAAAGTTTCGTCTATAACACCACTTAAATTTTTATTAGATCAAAAACAAAATACAAAAGAAAATTCTTTAGGTGTGTTAGACGACGGACCAAATCCTAGCCTTCCAGGAAATTTACAAAGTAAATTGTCTTTAGTTTCTAATAAATCTAATAAATCCAATAAATCTAATAAATCCAATAAACCAAATAAATCAAAACTTATTTCTTCCGTTAAGCCTTCTACAGGTAGTTTAGGAATGCCTTCTACACCGTTTTTAGGTATTGAATCTCAAAATATAGATAGTGGTAATAGTTTACATCAATGGGGTTCTCAACAATTTTTAAGTTACGCTATAAAATCAAAAGATACTGAATTATTTATTGATTTACATCCACCTCGTGCATTAGCTAGTGTATTAAAAAATAAAGAATCTTCACAACAGCTTCGTGCTATTTCTCCAATGGGTTCTTTAGTTTGTCAAATTTTTGCAGGTATTTTATATAAACAAATATCTAAGAATATTTTAATAGTTGGAAATACAAATCAAAGAAACAAAAAGACTGACGGTTCTTCTTTATTAAACGATGCAAGTGCTTCGCTGGAAAAAACTTTATTGGTACAAGCTATTGCTGGGGAAACAGAATTAAAAATTATCACTGATAATGCACATAGATATGCATTAGTTTATAGAGGTGTTGCGGTTGGTATTAAATTATTACGAGATGTCTTTGATTCCTTATCATTACAAACTCCTTGTTTCTTTTTAATAGAAGATATTCATGCAATTGGTGAAAGAAGATCTTTTTTAATTACAGACGATACACCTGAAGGTAATACTGAAATACATGAAAAAAATCAAGTATTATATCAATTAAGTAAACATGTAATTTCTCACTATAAAAAACCTTATAAAGGTGATTTTTCTCTTTCAATTCCAACTAATCATTTTTGTTTTGATTTCTTTAAAGCAAGAAATCAAAATAACTCTAAAATTGGTAAAGCCTCTATCTCTAGACAAAAAACAGTTTCTCCTAAAATTTATCATAATCAAAGTTCTGATGTTGAACAACAAAAAGAAGGTCCTCGCATTTTACCTTCACGTTTACTTCGTCCGTCTACAGAATTTTTATCTCCACCTGCTACATCTCCTTTTAGTGTTTTAACTTTAAAAGAAGAGAAAAAATTTAAGACGAATAAAAAAGTTTCTGATTTACCTTGGACAGGTAAAATTACTCCACAAGGTGAAAGCACAAGTTCACAAGACTCACAAAAAACAGGTCCAGCTTATTCCATTCGTGCCAAAGTTGCTTTATTAGCAGATATAGCAATTTCTTCGCTTTCTGTTAAATTAGACATGATTACAGATTTATTAGTTATTATTGATAGTGTAAAAGGTAATAGAGGTTTTGTCGTATTTGCTACTACTCATATTCCTTTTGTATTAGATCCAGCTTTACGTAGACCTGGTCGATTAGATGAAACTATTAGTTTTGGTTTCTCATCTAAAAATCATTCTTGGGAAATTTCTCATTTTGGTATTCTTAACGTACCTCGTCCTGCATATCCAAACCCAAATATTATTTCTGGTTTTAATACTTATGCTTCTCTAGGTAGAAGAGGTGGTGGCTCATTAGATTTTGGTCTTACTTCAACTGGTGTTGATACAAATACTATTTTAGGTCGATTATGCCAAAAAGCAGTTTCGAATTCGCCTTTTTCGAGTTCTCCTGATTCTTATTTAAAAAGAACATCATCTCTTTTTCATTTCTTTCCTGAAAACTTATTTAATGAAAGTTCTTGTAAAAATGTTTTTATTCAAAAAGATAATCTATTAGCTCAAACTTCTACTTCTAATTTTAATTATCCTAACACGACCAAAATCTTATCTCAAGTTGCTACTAAAGCATCAGCTTATTTAAATGCGAGCATTAAATGTTTTGACCAGGAATCCAAAGAAAATTTTCAGGCGAGTTCGGAACGTCATTTAGATTTACATATGAATACCGCATTAACACAACTTCCAGACCTTTCTCTCGAAAGTATTTTATCTAATTCTTCACACTTAAGTATGTATGCCTCACCGCACTTTTTCAAAAATAATATTTCTCTTTTAATCTCTGGTAAAATTGGTGAATTTTACCTATTTTCAAAAACATCTCAACTTGAGAAAAATCGGGGAGAAGAAAAATCACTTCGTAAATTCTCTAGCAATTTTACAGAATTTAAGTCTTTATCTTCTAACTTTGTTCAAAACTGCGAGTCCGTTAGTGTAACTCGACGTTCTTCTTTAATGCCTGTTATTACAGAATCAATTTCGTCTTTAGTTCTATCCTTTGTTCAAAAACGTTTTCTTTATAAAAGTAATTTAATGCTTCCTACTTTATTTAATTTAACTAATTATTCTTCTCTTATGGAACCTTTTGCTCCCTCTCCCCCAATTACAAGTATTTTACTACCAGCAAAACGTTATGAAAACTTAAAAAGAAGCTTATCTTACTACCAAAATCATGATCAAAATTTTGGAAGTGGTATAATGGAAAAAATTAATATTCATCAACAACAAAGATTAGTAAAAAGACTTTATAATATTCCGGTTAAAGAATCATTTAAATCTGAAATTATTGAAAATCGTTTATCTAGTTTTTCAAATGCTTCGTTAATGATTGGTAGTATGAGCCCATCTGGTTTACAAAAAATTTCTAGTTCTAATTGGTTTGTTAGAAATCGTATTTTTACGCGTCATAGTCATTATTTAACAAATCAGTGGTGGAACGGTCAACTACCAGAGCATAATGCTGAAACTACCTTTTTAAGTGATATTGATTGGCGTTATGCCTTTGTTGAGCGTGAAACACGAGACATCTTGTTAGATTTTCCAGACGCTGATCAACATTATAATCCTCGTAATCGTCGATGGGTCGGTAATACTAATTCACCATTTGGTACCATTTCAATGCCTTCTTTAACTGGTTATGAAAATGCTTTTTATTCAGAAATTTATTCACATTTTATTTATGATTCTTTTCTTAAAGCATTTAATATTTATGAACAAAACCGTGAAGTTTTTGATTATTATGCTTTTCATATTTGTAAACAAGGTCTTCATTGTCATTTACATGAATTTGAGCGTTTAAAACTTATTCAACGTTTCTTACAAAACTAAAAAATTTTAGCGAAGCGGCGAGAGACGACTGATCTTGCGAACCCGCCCAGCCTTCCTGGAAATTCCTATATAATTACTTTCGATAAATTATATAGGAATTTCCTTAGTTTTATAACTAAATCATAATACTTTAATTATGTATTTCAATTTATATGTTTCGTTTTTATTATACATACCAATACAACAAGGAAAGTCATTAATATATAACGTTATATATTAATGACTTTCCTTGTTGTATTTAAGTACAAATAAATTTACATAAAATTTCTTTTTATTATTTAGAAAATTCTTTGCGGTAAAAACAACTTTGTTGTTTTTACCGACAGAATTTTCTTTAGTTTTTTAATTAGAAAAATTTTCGAAAAAAATGTATACTTATATATGAATTATTTTTTTTTTTTAGTTTAAAACTTTTAATATTATGTATTTTTATTTTAGTGATTCGCACCTTACAAAATAAAATAAACAAAATATGCATAATTTTATTTAATTTGAACACTTAAAATTAAGATCTAAATGCAAAATCGAAATATTTAAAATCTATTTTTATTGATTTTTTTTGTATTTGAAAATTTTACAAAGCAAATTTTCTGTGGTTTATTCAATTTTAAACATTCTGTGTGAATTATTGATCTATATATTAATCAATATAAATATTATAGTTTTAGAAACTAAAAGTTGTTTATAACTTAAATTTTTAATACATATTTATATTTTTAGCGCTCTTTTTTATATGCTAGATCCTTAGGATCTTAACTAGTTAGATACTCCAAACTAGTTTTCCACTATATAGTTTTTTTATATTGATAAAAATCATATATTATATAATAGGATATAAAGCAATAAATTATTAAAACATTCTTTAAGTAAGTTAGAAACTTTACTTTGTAAATTTTCTTTTGTAAGTATTATCAAATTTTTAAATAGAAAAAAATTGTATTAAATTTTAATGAATTTAATAATTAATTAATTCTTTTTAATTATAGTCAAAAAAATAAAATGGATTATTATGATTAAATCATTGTGTATCAAACTTCTAGATTTATACTACTCTAGCAAGAAAGCTAATTATTATTAGCTTTATAGAAAAATGGATTCCATTAGGAGGTAGTACCAAGTGGAAACACTTTTTAACGGAACATTAACTGTAGGTGGTCGTGACCAAGAAACTACTGGTTTCGCATGGTGGGCCGGAAATGCTCGTTTAATCAACCTATCAGGTAAACTATTAGGTGCACACGTTGCACACGCTGGTCTTATCGTTTTCTGGGCTGGTGCTATGAACTTATTCGAAGTTTCTCACTTCGTACCAGAAAAACCTATGTACGAACAAGGTTTAATTCTTTTACCTCACATTGCTACTTTAGGTTATGGTGTAGGTCCAGGTGGTGAAGTACTTGATACTTTTCCATACTTTGTATCAGGTGTTTTACACCTTATTTCTTCAGCTGTTTTAGGTTTTGGTGGTGTTTACCACTCTTTAATTGGACCTGAAACTTTAGAAGAATCTTACCCATTCTTTGGTTATGTTTGGAAAGATAAAAACAAAATGACTAACATTTTAGGTTACCACTTAATCATTTTAGGTTGTGGTGCTTGGCTTCTAGTGTTAAAAGCTTTATACTTTGGTGGTGTTTATGATACTTGGGCCCCAGGCGGTAACACTTGCCGCCTTTCCTATATTATGTAATATAGGAAATAATAAATTTGCCAAAACGGAGAAACTCTACTTGTATCTAAAACAAAAACAATTAGAAAACTCCGTGCCAACTTTTTTCTTTTCTAATCCAGTTTTTATGCGCCAATACCGGCTGAATCTAAGATTCATTTTTTATTAATTTAATATTTGCCGACGGGTGTCGGTACAAACGGAAACGATTTTTCGTAGTATCAAGGTAGTTCACAATTAGGACTAGATCAATATAGTGAAATAAATTTTTTTAGTTATACAGATCCAAGTATTTATCAAATTACTTGTAATATTAATGGTAAAGTTTATATCGGAGAAGCTAAAAACCTTTTAGACCGAATGACTAAGCATTTCAAGGATTTACAAGGTGGAGTATCTGATTGCCAATGAATTACAACGCCATTGGAATTCACATGGAAAAGACTGTTTCAGAATGGACATCCTTCTTAAGGGACAGGCGGGTTCGTTCAGAACAAAACAAAAGCGTTTAGATAAAGAAATAGAAATTATCAATTCATATGAACCAGAACAAGTCTATAATCAACATCCATGACGAGAAATTAGTGCTCAAGATAATTATCTTGTTATTTGCGAAATTAATGGTCAAAGGTTTGAAAGCATCAAACAAGCTTCAAGACAGTTAAACGTATCAGAAAATAGCATTCGTCGTAGACTTTTAAATGAACTACCTAATTATGTAGTAATTTACAAAATACGTCACGGTTATGAACCGATAATAGCAAACGGTACATATTATGACTCGATAATGGATTCTGTTAGAGCTGGTGAGGCTGAAAATCTTTTTCAAGCTATGTGTTACTTGAAAATTAGATCTCGTGTTGACTGGAACTATATAAATCCTGAAAAGCATATAAACAAAAACTAAATTTTGGAATAGAAAAAAGAGGGCCTAACGACTATCCCTTTTTGGGAGTAGAAACTAAGTAGTTTCGAAACGGCAAATACCCTATATGTTTTGGTTTGTCAACATAATCTAATTTTTTAATTTCCATTTTCGAGTCTCCCCAAGTATCCATGATACTCCATAACACTTCCCGAGTGTCTCTGACAACTTTTGATAATTAGCAAGAGCTTTAGAAGGTATCATCGGTAGTCATCCAGGGTTATCAAGGGTCGTCGGGTGTCGTCGGGTGTCGTCGGGTGTCGTCGCCATTCTTATACGCTTTATCAAACTGTAATGTAGCTTTGCATAACTGTTTGTAAACTGTTCCGCCACCCTAACGGGTGCCAGGTGGACCGATACAGGAGACAAAAAACAATGAATACTTCATATAGGGTAAAGATATAGTCTGATCTTTATAGTAATATAAAGCGGGAAAATGGATTACAAATTAAATACAGTAAGTCTAGCTCAGTCTAAGGCCTAGGCTGTTTAGTCCTGTGGAAACTACGTTTCCTTTAGCGGAGTCATGGACTGATAGTACCTACTAATTACCAAAATCCATATCCCGAAACAATGTAACGAATTGTTTGAACAATAATGGGGGACGTTCGTATCATTTCAAACCCTACAACTAACGCTGCTATCATCTTTGGTTACATTGTTAAGTCACCTTTCGGTGGTGATGGTTGGATTGTTAGTGTTGATAACTTAGAAGACATTATTGGCGGTCACATTTGGATTGGTACTTTATGTATTTTAGGTGGTATTTGGCACATTTACACAACTCCATGGCCTTGGGCACGTCGTGCTTTTGTTTGGTCTGGTGAAGCTTACCTTTCTTACAGTTTAGCTTCTGTTTCTCTTATGGGTTTCACAGCTTGTTGTTTTGCTTGGTTCAATAATACTGCATACCCTAGTGAGTTCTACGGCCCTACTGGTATTCTGTGCCCTTTCTAATTGTTGATAATTAGAAAGAAATCTGGTTAAATGCTAGAAAGACTAGGTAATTTAATAGAATATAACCTATGTCAACTAGCAGCAAATCATACTTAATTGATTATTAAGTATGAATGCTCAACGACTAATATGCCAGACAACTCTTTAATAAACTATTTATAAAGAGTTGAAGATAGAGTCTGAACTTTAAGGTAACTTAAAGACTATTAGGAATTAGACATTCCTAATACAAAACCTAGTCGTTCAGCTTATATATTAAAACCAGGTGAAAAAAGTTTCAAACAATGGTTAGAATAAAAAACTAAAAAAACAGAAGAAGATAAAGAATCTTTATAATTTTTTTTTTTTACTTTAGAATATTTATGATGTTTGCTGTATGGTTATTCGTTTTGCTAACATTATTGCCAGAAGCGAGTCAAGCTCAAGCATTTACTTTCCTAGTACGTGACCAACGTTTAGGTGCTAACGTTGCATCAGCACAAGGTCCTACTGGTTTAGGTAAATATTTAATGCGTTCTCCAACAGGTGAAATTATCTTTGGTGGCGAAACTATGCGATTCTGGGATTTCAGAGGACCCTGGGTGGAGCCATTACGTGGCCCGTCAGGTTTAGATCTAGTTAAATTAAAAAATGATATTCAACCTTGGCAAGAACGTCGTGCAGCTGAATACATGACTCATGCTCCATTAGGTTCATTAAACTCTGTAGGGGGTGTTGCAACAGAAATTAACGCTGTTAACTTCGTTTCTCCTCGTTCTTGGTTAGCTACATCGCATTTCTGTTTAGGTTTCTTCTTCTTCGTAGGTCACTTATGGCATGCTGGTCGTGCTCGTGCTGCTGCTGCAGGTTTCGAAAAAGGTATTGACCGTGTTGACGAACCTGTTCTTTCAATGCGTCCTTTAGACTAATATTTCTTGTGATAAATTTAAGTCTTATCAATTTTAATAAGATTTAAATCTTATCCATAAATTTTAAGAATAGAGTGAATAAAGAAATGGTTTTTCAAAACCATTTCTTTATTCACTCTATTCTTATTTTATAAATATTTTATTTTTATTTTTTATAAAAATTTCTAAAACGCCTCTACTTGCTTCTATTCTTTTTTTTCCTTTTGATAAATTATAGGTTTAAATCAAAATAGTAAATCGGATATTAAACATTTTTATTTATTCTAAAAGTATTCGTTTAAGATTAAGCTATGTTATAATTACATTTACTATCGTTTTTTTTTTCTTAAAAAAAAAAAGACACACACAAATGAAAAAAATTAATTATTTTCTTCTAAAAATTCGAATTGCATTGAAAATATTCTTCTATATTTTATATAGAAATTTAATAATATATATATATCTATATATATTGAAACACAAAATATTAGATTAAAAGAACTCATCGTCTAAAGGATAGGACAGCGGTCTTCTAAACCGCTAGTGTAGGTTCAATTCCTACTGGGTTCAATATTAAAGTCTTCAATTAAATATTATTTTGAGTTTAAGCTATAACATTTGAGTTACTAAACTAAATTCTATTTTAAAATACCGGAAAATACTAAAAGTTTTTTACACTAAATATCATAAAATTTCCTACGAGAAATAGTAAATTCGGAGTTTCAAATATTAGGAGGTAAGAAACCCGCCAGAAGGTAGGTTGCTTATTAGCAAAGCGACCAGAGAGTGGGGCAGAGTTAAATTTTATAACTGCTTCCCTTAAATTCACAAAGTGTATTTTATTCTCTGTAAAATTTTCTAAGTTTAATTTTTTATAAAAATTATTTTATAATTAAACTAGTTTGAAGTGTTCAAAAGAAAAAAAATAAAATTTTTTTTAACCAATAAAAAAAATTGGCGGACAAAACAACTTTGTTGTTTTGTCCTGAGGAAAAAACCAAAGGTTTTTTCCGAGTAGTAATTTTATACCAATTACGTTTTGTGGTATTAGTAAGACTTCTATTCTTTTATTCATAAAAAAACAAAAACTTATTTTGTTTGTTTAGTACAAAGTGTTTAATCTTGTATATACAAAATCAAATTTTTTGTATATAGAAAATTTTTTATATCTAAATACTAATTTATATAGTTTATATTAATTAGAACAAAACATTATAAATAAAGTTTATAGCCTTTATATCTCTTTTGTTTATTTATTTCTTTTTTTTGTTTTTTTGGTAACTATTAAGAATAAGAAGCAATTTTATGATTAGTATCAATTAAAATAGAATTTAATGAAATTAGCTTATTGGATGTATGCTGGTCCAGCACATATAGGTACTTTACGTGTAGCAAGTTCTTTTAAAAATGTGCATGCTATTATGCATGCACCATTAGGAGATGATTATTTCAATGTAATGCGTTCTATGTTAGAACGTGAACGTGATTTTACTCCAGTAACAGCTAGTATTGTAGATCGACATGTTTTAGCACGTGGTTCACAAGAAAAAGTAGTTGAAAATATTCAACGCAAAGATAAAGAAGAAAGTCCTGATTTAATTTTATTGACACCAACATGTACTTCAAGTATTTTACAGGAAGATTTACAAAATTTTGTTAATCGTGCTTCAAATGAATCAAGTAGTGATGTACTTTTAGCAGATGTCAATCATTACCGCGTTAATGAGTTACAAGCAGCTGATCGTACTTTAGAACAAATTGTACGTTTTTATATTGAAAAAGCTAAAAAAGATGAATCATTAACTACAATTAAAACCGAAAAACCATCTGCTAATATTATAGGTATGTTTACATTAGGCTTTCATAATCAACATGATTGTAAAGAATTAAAACGTTTATTAAGTGATTTAGGTATTACTGTTAATGAAATTATACCTGAGGGTGGTTTCGTTACACAATTAAAAAATTTACCAAAAGCATGGTTTAATATTGTACCTTATCGTGAAGTGGGTTTAATGACTGCTAGTTATTTAGAAAAAGAACATAACATGCCTTACACTTCTATAACTCCTATGGGTATTGTAGATACATCTTCTTTTATACGAGAAATTTATTCTATTTGTCACAAAGTTTTTGAGGATTTAACGAACTCGGCTACACTAGATGTTGAAGTACGTGATAAAATGAAAGATTTAAAAATTTTAAATAAAAAAGATCTTGAAAGTTTTATTGACCAACAAACTACTTTTGTTTCACAAGCTGCTTGGTTTTCACGTTCAATTGACTGTCAAAATCTAACTGGAAAAAAAACAGTTGTTTTTGGGGATGCGACCCATGCAGCCTGTATGACAAAAATACTAGTTCGTGAAATGGGTATCAATGTTGTTTGTGCAGGTACTTATTGTAAACATGATGCCGACTGGTTTAGAGAACAAGTTTCAGGTTTCTGTGATCAAGTTTTAATTACAGATGATCATAGTCAAATAGGTGATATTATTTCACAAATTGAACCTGCTGCTATTTTTGGTACTCAAATGGAACGTCATGTAGGAAAACGTTTAGATATTCCATGTGGTGTTATTTCAGCTCCTGTACATATTCAAAATTTTCCTTTAGGTTTTAGACCTTTTTTAGGCTATGAAGGTACAAATCAAATTTCTGATTTAGTTTATAATTCTTTTGGATTAGGAATGGAAGATCATTTATTAGAAATTTTTAATGGTCATGATAATAAGGAAGTTATTACTCGTTCATATTCTTCAGAAAATGAATTACAATGGAACAAAGAAGCTTCAGCTGAACTTTCTCGAGTTCCTGGCTTTGTTCGTGCTAAAGTAAAACGTAATACAGAAAAATATGCACGTGATCAAAAAACGTCAATTATTACATTAGAAGTTATGTATGCAGCTAAAGAAGCGGTTGCTGCCTAATATAATAAATATAATAAATATAATAAATATTATAAATATAATATTGTTTTGTTTATTTAAATAAATAATTAAATATTTTTAAAGCATTTTTATTTCTTTTAATCTAGATACAAATCCTCTTTTTATATATTAAAGTCGAATTGTATAAAAAGAAGATTTGTATCTAGATTATTATTAAATTTTGTTTTTATTAGATATGAGTATGAGAAAGTATTAGATTCATGAAAGATTCAATCTTAATATTATTTTTATATCATTAGAAGTCTTTAATAAATTTTTACTACTCTGATGTGTAACTCTATAAGATATTCTATAACAATCTCAAAAATCTAAAAAAAATATGTATTGGGACCAATTAGCAATTTGATTTTTTTTATAATATTAAAGAAAATACATAGAATTTTCCTTAGAAGAATAGGCCCTTGGTGTAACATAAATCTCTTTAGTTACTTTTTTACTTCTGACAGAGGCAGAGGAGCTTAACAAAGAATTAAAATTGGTTGTCTGACCGCCTCGCTTATGTTAAATCCTTTGGTTTTGCCTCCTGGTCGTTTTGAAGAAAAACCAACACGAATTTTTTTATCGAGTAATAAAAAACGTCCTCAAAGGATAGATAACAATAAAAAAAATGTTCAAATTCTAGATAACACTACAAAATATGCTCATAGATTCATAGGTTAATTTTTTTTTATTACAAATTTTTTTGTAAAAAGTTGATTTTTAGTCGTATACAATAGTATTTAAATTGGGGGGTAAATAGAAAAATTTTACTTTTCCATTTATAAGGTAAAAAATTGAATTATATAATGATTGTTTTTTTTTTTATTTTGGATTATTATTGTCTAGAGCTGGAGCTTCTTTTTTTTTTAGCATTATCATTATCATTAGCATTATCATTAGCATTATCATTATAATTAGTTCTTTCACTAGAATTAGCATTATCATTATCATTATCATTATCATTATCATTATCATTAGCATTATCATTAGCATTATCATTAGTTCTTTCACTAGAATTAGCATTAGTTTTTTAGTTTTTTCACTAGAATTAGCATTAGTTTTTTCACTAGAATTAGCATTAGTTCTTTCACTAGAATTAGTATTAAAAATTAGCCTTAGAATTAGAATTAGAATTAGAATTAGAATTAGCATTAAAATTAGTTGTTTAACTAGGCGGGTTCGCTTGATGATCTTGATGATCTTGATGATCTTGATGATCTTGATGATTTTGATGATTTTGATTGTTTTGTTTTTTTGTTTATTTAAGATTTGTTTATTTAAGATTTGTTTATTTAAGATTTGTTTATTTAAGATTTGTTTATTTAAGATTTTTTTATTTAAGATTTTTTTATTTTACAGTTTACAATACGCCTGGTAATCGTGTAGTACATCATTTTAAAGTAGTACATCATTTTAAATATGTTTTCGTACACGTTTATTTAGTCATTATTTTAATTAAAATGGTTTTTAAAAAACGACCCGCCATTTTAATTCTTCAAAAAGTTTAAAGCTGTTAGCTGTTTTTTGGTTCTTCCGCTCTTTAAGAGTTTTTGTAGTAGTTCTTTCTGACAAAGGGAAAAAAGGGGGGCCAAAAGGAATCCTTTAATTTTTCTCTAATCTTTTTGATAATTAGTTCTTAACTAATCATTTTATTGTATTTAAATTGTTTTAACTTAACTTTCTTTTCGTTGTATTCCAAAACAAATTAAATGAACCCCTATATACAATGAAAAGAAAAAAACAGTAGAAATTATCTAAAAAATTAAGATACCGTCTAACGTCAGGATGCTCTTGACATCAAGACGGTAATTGTCAAAAAGCTTTTGACATTAAGACGGTATTTTATAAAATTAAATTTTTCTTATAATTATGAATATTAACACAAATATTATGGATATGACTACTTCTGACTTTGATAAATATGAAGTATTAGATATGACTGAGGAGTTAGAACGTGAAAATGAATTAGAGGTGGAAAGTGAATCTTTTGAAAATGAATTAAAAGATAAATCAAAGAAAACTTCTTTTTTTGAAGTATATTTAGATACAGAATATTTGCCAAAAAATAAAGAATTTGATTCGAATACAGGACATTTAATTTCACATAATTATTTATCTATTCAATTATATTTTAAAGGTAAAATAGATAATACTAGTTTAGATTTTAAAGTACTTATTATTAATGATTTCTATAAAGATAAATTAAATCATTCTGAATTAGAACAATTTATTTCTGATGAAGATTTATTTGTATATTTTGCAGATTTAAATTCTGAAACAGATTATTTTGTAACGCAATTTTTCCTTATTACTTTAATGCAGGAATACAATTATAATTTCTCAGCGCACCCGCCTGCTTTTGTTAAAAACTTCATTTTTAACTTATATTTCTTCTATTCATTAAAAGATCTGACTATAGGTTTTGGGGAAGCAAATATGCTTCCTTATTATTTAGGTAAGAAAAAACACATTGCACGTAAGCGTAATTATACTGGTAAAATGTTTTTTGTTGAAGATTTATCAGGTACAATACCTAGAAATAATTTTGACATAAAGTTAAATGATTTATTTGGTATAGATGTAGGTTCTTTAGAAACTATTATGTCGTCTTGTGGTTTAGATACATCAAACAAAAATTTATTAGACGATTTCAAAGAACGTATGGATTTAGCCTTAATAAATCACACGTATCTTTATTGTATTTACGCCATGCAAGATGCATCTGTTTTATTTACTATTTTGGAAATCAAAATTGACGAACCCGCCTACAACAAGATTATTCGTGACATTTATAAATATAAAATTAGTGAACCTAAAGAAAATAAAATTCCTGGAAGGCTAGGACTTGGTCCGTCGTCTAAAGGTTTTTTCCGAATTGAAAATCTCGTTTCATTTTCAATTGATCTGATTGTGGATTAAAGGCGGGTTCGGAAAAATAAAAAAAAAAAAATAAATAAGGGTACTTATAAGAATAAAAACGAAAAAGATGAGAATTGACAAACGAAACAATTCTGATAAATTAAGAAGCAAGGGAATGTTCAAAAAAAAAAAATGTTTTTTCAATTACAAAAGAAAATAAAAAATTCACAAAGTGAAGTGAATTTTCTTCTGTTTAGAATTTCTAATGTTAGGTTTAAAACTAATGAGAAAAAACATAAAATAAAAAACAGAATTCACATAGTGAATTTTGTTAAGTAGAAAATAAAAACAATATTGTATTGAAAAATATGAAATTTTGATACAGGCGGACAAAACAACAAAGTTGTTTTGTCCTGAGGAAAAAACCAAAGGTTTTTTCCGATTTGTTTTTAAAAAGAAAATTTACTATCGCGAGTACGCTCGTACGTAAATTTTCTGTAATCTATTATCTTAATAATATAAGATAAAGAAAAAAAAATATCAATGGAGAGTTTGATCCTGGCTCAGGATGAACGCTGGCGGTATGCTTAACACATGCAAGTCGTACGGGAAAGATTTCTATTTTTCCTAGTGGCGGACGGGTGCGTAACACGTAAGAACCTACCTTTTGGAGGGGGATAACATCGGGAAACTGATGCTAATACCCCGTAATAGCTGAGGAGTGAAAGCGGTTTTCCGCGCCAAGAGAGGGGCTTGCGGCTGATTAGCTAGTTGGTGGGGGTAAAGGCCTCCCAAGGCCACGATCAGTAGCTGGTTTGAGAGGACGATCAGCCACACTGGGACTGAGACACGGCCCAGACTCCTACGGGAGGCAGCAGTGAGGAATTTTCCACAATGGGCGAAAGCCTGATGGAGCAATACCGCGTGGGGGATGAAGGTTCGTGGATCGTAAACCCCTTTTCTCAGAGAAGAAGATCTGACGGTATCTGAGGAATAAGCTCCGGCTAACTGAGATTGGCCTCCTGTTTTGTGAAAAACAGGGAAAATTTTCGGCTCATAACGATGAATCCTTAACTTCATAATAACGAAGAGGGTGATATCGTGGGAAGTCTTAAATATGTAATTCTTCTTATTTTTTTTAAAACCGGTGGAAAGGGTTTATTTGGATTAGGAGTTCTTCGACGAGTGTCGACGAGTGTCGACGAGTGTCGACGAGTGTCGACGACCCTCGACGACCCCCGATGACCCTCCATGACACCTAATGACACCTGTCAAAGGTACCGGTATTAACGGTTGTTCAAATTTAATAAATAAAAAATGTAAAAATTAATAAAAAAACATATGAATATTTTAAATAAAAACAATCCTCTTAACAATGAGGAAAAAGCTATCTTAATAGGAGGTCTTTTAGGTGATGAAGTTTTAGTTCGACGTGATGGTAGTTATCGCTATAGAGTAGCGCATAGTATACATCAAGCCGACTATGTATATTGGAAACATAATAAACTTATAAATAGATGTAAAAAAACTCAACCACCCAAAATCTATCTCGAAAAAGGAAAATTCGAAAGAATCGAATTTTATACAGATTCAGGTAATTATTTGAAAGAAATACATGAGTTAATGTATAAAAAACTTCCTAATGGAAGATACAGAAAAACAATAACTCAAGAAGTAATAGATAAATTACCTGTTGATCCTTTAGTAGTAGCTGTATGGTATTTAGATGATGGTAGTATTCGTAATGATTGTTATGCAGGAAAGATAGCATCTCAAGGTTTTTCAAAAGAAGAAAATGAACTTCTTTGTGATTATTTACGAAAATTTAATATTAACTGTCATATAGTTAAGCATACAGAAATAAGTGGTCAGTGGTATATAACTATACCAGCATCAACCTTTGGAAACTTAATTAAGGTAATTGATCCTATTGTAAGAGAAGTACCTTCTATGGTTTATAAGTTAAATGAATTACGTAGACCCCGTAACGACTGAGGAAAGGCAAAAGCCGAGTACGAGATAAGATGATAGTTAATCCAGTTGGAAAACTTAAGTCTTATAAAACGCCGACTACTTAAAAAAAAGAAAATAAAAAGTAGAATGTATAGTCTATGCCGAAGTTATAAACTTTGGGCTACATGAACTCTGTGCCAGCAGCCGCGGTTTGGCTTAAATTGCCGCAATATACCTTAAGGTATATTAAGAATTCTGCTTATATTGAAGGAGCCTACGCTGTAAAGTATGGTAATTTCAAGGGAAGCTTCTCTTTAAAGAGATAGCCCCTTAACGACTGACCCGAAAGGGGAGACTGATTATTGTTTATCTATAATATTTTAAACAAAATCGGTAATACGCAGAACCTTAGCGCATAAATAGAAACCTAGTTATGTGTAACCAGGAAAAGAATTTTTCCTGAATATAAATGAAAGTATTTTGAATTTATAAATAATAGTTTTAAATGAAGGAGATAATTAATGAACGTTAACTTAAAAGAAATTTTTTATTTTATGGGTTTAACCCAAAGTGATGGTGGTTTTTATGTACTTGTAAGGGGAGTTGAACCAGTATTCAAACCAGTATTTAAATTAGCTAGCTTAACTAACACCAACACTTTAGATCAGTCAATTGACTTTTTAAAGAGAATTGGTGTTTATTCTGGTTATGAAGAAGGAGTTCCTTCAGATCCCGAAATAGGGGAAGCTGGTAGAGCACCCTCAATCAGGGTACAAAGCGTTGAAGGTATTAAAAAGATCATATCTTTATACCAAGACGCTTGGTTCAAAGTTACTGGTGTTGAAACACCTTTACTCGCAAACAAGCAAAGAGATCTTAAGCTTTTAGCACTTACTTACTCAAATATCACTTTTTCTAAAGAAGAAAAAATTGATATTAGACATAGCTTTCACAAAGAAAGCTACATTGATCAAGATTTACCTACAAATGTACAAACAAAATCACGTGCCGAGCACGAAGAAATATTTAACATAGTTGGTAAAAGTGCAGGATCTGCTAAAAATATTATAGAAAATGTAGAAAAAACGTTAAAACCAACTGACCCTGCTAAAATTCCTTGTGATTTTTGGTTAGGTTTATTAGATGGTGATGGTGGTTTTCACGTAGCGTGTCACGCAGAAAAAAACGACAAAAACGAATACATTAGCTATTTGTCATTTTCTATCTATGTTACTCTA
Organism: Dunaliella primolecta; assembly: GCA_914767535.2. Classification (NCBI taxonomy): domain Eukaryota; kingdom Viridiplantae; phylum Chlorophyta; class Chlorophyceae; order Chlamydomonadales; family Dunaliellaceae; genus Dunaliella; species Dunaliella primolecta. The sequence continues at coordinate 184,969 of OX922092.1, read as the reverse complement.
ACTTTAGAGTTAGGTTCTAAAAGTGTTTTTACAGATTTTGAAAAAGCTTTAGGTTTAAAACCATTAAGAATAAACGATTTTCGCAAAACAACAGGTAAAAACGCTTATCAAGTTCAAATTCGTGATGCTAAAGAAGTAAAAAAGATCATTAAATTTATTGATGATTGTGGAGGTTTACGTGGTGATACTAAAAGAAGTGATTTCGAATTAATGAAAGAAACACAAAACCTTAGAGAACAAGGTGTTCTTTATAAATCTTTTAGTGGTGACCGTGCCTACCAACATGGTATCATGGATAAACTTTTATTTAAAATTTTTAAAGTTGGGCAAAAGCCTCGTAAAGGTCCTAAACGTTCATTAACTTATGAAAGTGCAATGGATATTGTTAAGAGACTTTACAAATAGTTACACATGGTTTAACCATAACAACCTAAGGGTTTTGCTAAGGATAAGATATAGTCTGGTCTCTATTGAAAAATAGGGTGTTAACCGAATACAGGGGGAGCAAGCGTTATCCGGAATGATTGGGCGTAAAGCGTCTGTAGGTGGTTCTTTAAGTCTACTGTCAAATACGTTGGCTCAACCAACGGCAGGCAGTGGAGTACTAAAGAACTAGAGTGCGGTAGAGGTAGAGGGAATCCCTAGCGTAACAGTGAAATGTGTAGATTTTAGGGAGAACACCAGCGGCGAAGGCGCTCTACTGGGCCGATACTGACACTGAGAGACGAAAGCTAGAGGAGCGAATAGGATTAGATACCCTAGTAGTTCTAGCTGTAAACGATGGAAACTAAGAGGGGGTAACCCCCTTCTGTAGCTAACGCGTTAAGTTTCCCGCCTGGGGAGTATGCTCGCAAGAGTGAAACTCAAAGGAATTGACGGGAGACCACACAATAGGTAAACCGATAATCTGCCTAGTGGCTTTGCGAAAAGCTATGGTCTTTTAAACACTAAAAGTCTTCTCGTCAAAAAAGAAATAGTGGCATAACAATAAAGTTTATTGTTATGTAAGGCAAAAAACTGGCTCAAAACGACGAAAATCGAGAACTCTCGGCAACGTCGTGGATTTTAGAATATACACTAAAAACTAATATATGGGCCGCACATTACAGTAATGATTTATGCTGTATTCCATATTCAAAATCATTTTTACCAATCACATTTTATTTACATTCTATAAGAAAGTATAAGTTTTTTACTGGAGGAGCTGCAGTTAAGCAGGAGCATAAAGGGTCTACCTTGTCTTTGTTCGTCAAGCCTTAGGCCATTCCAACAGAAAAACAAAAGTGATAGCCACACTATGGTAATTGGTTAGGATTTTAATGTGAATCTGAAACTTTTTAGTTTTAACACGGCTAGAAACCTAAGTTATTCTAAAGAGTAAAGGCAAGGCATTTTTCTTCGAAGAAGGCAGGTTTTTATTTTTTTATAAAAAAAAATAAAAACTGTAAGCACTTGGAACAAAATTGGAAACTTTGCTTTTAGTGCTCGTATAGTTATATTAGTTTGGTGTAAGGTATTTTAAAGTCTGTAACGACTCATTCGTATCTTAGTTGAGATAGTTTACTTTTTTAAAAAAAGTAAATAAGAATGGACTATACTAATGTATAGTAATACGGCCAGCTCTTTTAAGGAACTCTTTTTTTTTATGACTAAACATATTACAGAATATAACTATGATGAATTAGTCAATTCGGAAAACCAACAACAAACTTATAGCGATGAACCTATAACATGGGCTTATATAGCTGGTTTGTTACAAACAGATGGTACTTTTTCTTTTATGTGGACAAGGAGAGATGGATCTTTTTGTCCTAGAGTTTTTCTTACTTTTGGTCAAAAACGTTATAATTTTGCAAAATATAGAATTCAACCGTTTTTTACAAAACAAGATATAAGAACGACTCTAAATCCTAGAACATTAAAGAATGCCAAAAATATAAGTGACGAAAAAGGTGTAAATGTTGTTATTGAAAATAATAAAAATGTGAATATTCTAATAAAAAAATTAAGCGAAGAATTTAACTTTAGTAATTCGATTTGTTTTGCTGATGGTAAATTAAGAGATTATTTATTACTAAAAAAAGCACTCGAATTAAATGAGAAAATCAAATCGTCACGTGATCAAAATTTTAAAACTACAGAAAAGTGTCGTTTAGTTTTTATTAAATTAAAAATGTCTGAACGTGCTACATCAGAGCGAGCTTTAACAAAAGAAGAATGGTTGGCGCGATTAAAAATCGACCCAACTCGTGATGTCCAATCACTTGGTAAAGGTTTGTATGATGAAATAGTAGAAGAAGCTAAAGCGTTAAATCAACAATTTAGTAATTTTGCTAAATATTCATCTAAAAGCCCCAACTTAAACAAATTACGTCAATATTTTACAGGCGTTTTTGAAGGTGATGGTAGTTTTTCTATTGGTTTATTTACTCATTTAACTGAAGAAGGTACACCACAACGTGAACGTAGACCTCTTGAATTTGTAGCTTCAGCTAGTGTTACTGACTTATATGATCCTGAGAAATTTGCAGACCAAGGTTTTTATAAAGTACTAAATTCTTGGTTTGAAACAAGTCGAAAGGGTGTAGGAGTAGAAAAAGGTAAAAAAGGTAATCGAATTTTTTGGAAAAGTCAAGCAGATATATTAAAAGTCAGTAGTCGTTTAGATAATCTTCATATTAATAGATTAGAATTTAGACGTCGTCATACTGAACGTTTGGCATTAGCATTACAAAATAATGAGGTTTATAATAATCCTGCATTTGCTAAACAAATAATAGATCTGCGATTTAATCCATCTTTTTCGGATCCTTCTCATATGCCTGGTAACACAATCGATTTTTATTATCATTTAATAGACAACTACACTCGTTAAGTTTGTATGTCTTTGGTTAATTCAGGATTTTAGTCTAATTCGTCAAGTTTTCATTCGAGAAATTAATAAAAAATTATGTTAACAATTGGTAATTTTTACATCTATATTTTTTCTGAAATACTAATTCGTTTTTTTACTAGTGAGAATGTTTTTATTAATTTTGTCTGAAGTTCTTTTCTTCAGTATGTAAATAATTTTTATGATCCTAAATAAGTTTAATTATTTATTTGGGATCACCCTCATAGTCATATCGAGTTCCTCAAGGTTAACAACCTTTAATAAAAGATGAATGCATAGTCTAAATTCCATTGAAAAATGGATAGTTATAAATCTCTTTTGGGATTATGCGGTTTAATTTGATGCAACGCAAAGAACCTTACCAGGGTTTGACATGTCTAGAATTTTTCAGAAATGGAAAAGTGCTTCCTTTTTATGAAAGGAAGAACTAGAACACAGGTGGTGCATGGCTGTCGTCAGCTCGTGCGTTGACGTGTATGGTTAAGTCCTGCAACGAGCGCAACCCTCGTCTTTAGTTACTTTCCAAGTTCTCTAAAGAGACTGCGCGCGCAAGCGCTGAGGAAGGTGAGGATGACGTCAAGTCAGCATGCCCCTTACACCCTGGGCGACACGCGTAATACAATGGTTGGGACAATCAGAAGCTACCCCGCAAGGGCACGCCAATCTGCTAAACTCAACCCTAGTTCGGATTGTAGGCTGCAACTCGCCTACATGAAGCCGGAATCTATAGTAATCGCCAGTCAGCTATATGGCGGTGAATACGTTCCTGGTCTCTGTACACACCGCCCGTCACATCAAGAAAGGTGGTAGTGGATTAAGCTACTAGTCTAACCTCTCTGAGGAAGACGGTATCCACTCCAAGACTACTGATCATGATGAAGTCGTAACAAGGTAGGGGTACTGGAAGGTGTCCCTGGATCACCTCCTTCTTTTTAGAAATTTCCCGGAGGGCTAGGACAATAGTCCGTCGTCTATCTGACCCTCCTACCAGGAGACTAGGACCTAAGGTCCTAGCCTAACGGTAAACCCTTTGGGTTTAGGCTTACCTGGAGAGCTGACGCGTTAGATGGAAAAATAAAAGTTTTTCCATCTATAAAGCGTAATGAGATAGAATCAATAATATAAAATTATTTAAAAGGTGATCTTAACCGAACGTAAATTATACGTTCGGTTAAGGTCACCCTTATATATCCTTATTCAAAAGAACTTTTGAGGGCTATTAGCTCAGTTGGTTAGAGCGCACCCCTGATAAGGGTGAGGTCAGAAGTTCAAATCTTCTATAGCCCACCCGTATTTTATATACGGTATGTGAATATATATATATTCTCTTATATGTTATAAATATATATCATATGTCACGATAACCCCAGAGGGAGTTATCGTGAGATCTCGTTTATAAAAAAACGAATATGATATTTTATTTTGTGTATATCCGAGTTTATGGTTTAAGGGAATGTAGCTCAGTTGGTAGAGCATCGCATTTGCATTGCGAGGGTCGCGGGTTCGAAACCTGTCATTTCCACAATTATGAATTGAGAGTTAAATAAAAGGAGAAAAAAGAAAAAATTATTTTAGAATTTTTTCTCCTTTTAGAATTTCTCTCCTTTTTTAGCGATTTATTAAATAAAAAAATAAATAAAAGAAACAAGAAACAAAAATTATAGGTCAAATGAACTTAGGCTTACGGTGGAGACCTAGGCACCCAGAGACGAAGAAGGGCGCAGATACCGGCGAAACGCTCCGGGGAGTTGGCAACAAACTTTGATCCGGAGATCCCCGAATAGGGCAACCTGTACAACTTCCAACAGAATTCATAAGTTGGAAAGAGGCAACCCAGTGAATTGAAACATCTTAGTAGCTGGAGGAAAAGAAAGCAAACGCGATTCCCGTAGTAGCGGCGAGCGAACCGGGAACAGCCTAAACCCATTTCCATTAGGGAATGGGGGGTAGTGGGAAGACATTATAAAAAATAGAAAATAAGAGAAATTTCTAATCAGCGAAGCTGTTAAAAATTTCTTCTCTTTAAAAATTTTCTAAAAACGAAACAGCTGAATCCTGTACCATAGATGGTGAAAGTCCAGTAGTTGAAATGAAAAAAAACAAAATGTCTTATCCCGAGTAGCATGGGACACGTGGAATCCCGTGTGAATCAGCGAGGACCACCTCGTAAGGCTAAATACTCCTGGGTGACCGATAGTGAAATAGTACTGCGAAGGAAAGGTGAAAAGAACCCTCGTATAGGGAGTGAAATAGAACATGAAACCGTAAGCTGACAAGCAGTGGGAGGTTAAGAGCTGACCGCGTGCCTGTTGAAGAATGAGCCGGCGACTTAGAGGGAGTGGCAAAAAGGTTAAGGAGAAACATCCGGAGCCAACGCGAAAGCGAGTCCGAAAATTCGGCGAAGAATTTGTCATTTCCTCTGGACCCGAACCCGGGTGATCTAATCATGACCAACATGAAGCTTGGGTAACACTAAGTGGAGGTGTGCACCGACCGATGTTGAAAAATCGGCGGATGAGTTGTGATTATGCGCAGAAATTGCAATCGAACTCGGAGCTAGCTGGATCTCCCCGAAATGCGTTGAGGCGCAGCGGCAACGACGAGCTATCATAAGGTAAAGCTACTGTTTCGATGCGGGCTGCGAGAGCGGTACCAAATCGTGGCAAACTCAGAATGTATGATATTGCCTACCGTTAGCCAGTGAGACCCAAGGTGATAAGATCTTCGGTCAAGAGGGAAACAGCCCAGATCACCAGCTAAGGCCCCTAAATGGTTTCTAAGTGGAAAAGGATGTGAGAGTGCAGAAACAACCAGGAGGTTTGCTTAGAAGCAGCAATTTCCTTGAAAGAGTGCGTAATAGCTCACTGGTAAAGCGTTCTTGCGCCGATAATGGCCGGGACTAAGAAACCTGCCGAAGCTGTGAGATTCTTATATAAGAATCGGTAGGGGAGCGTTCCGTTATTGGGTGAAGTTATGGTGTAAACCAGAATGGACAAAACGGAAGTGAGAATGTCGGCTTGAGTAACGAAAACATTGGTGAGAATCCAATGCCCCGAAAACCGTTGGGTTCCTCCACTAGGTTCGTCCATGGGGGGTTAGTCAGGTCCTAAGGCTAGGCCGAAAGGCGTCGTCGATGGCAAACAGGTTAATATTCCTGTACTGATTCTATTGGGAACAAGGGACGAAGAAGGCTAAACTGAGACTACTAATGGATTATAGTGGAAGCGTCAAGGTGTTGAGAGTTAGAAGAAAAACTAAACTTGAGCTGAGGCGTTATCCCGATAACAATCCTTCGGGGTTGTTGTCGTCAGTGATGTCATGCTTCCAAGAAAAGCTTGAGCTCCATAACAATAGAATTACCTGTACCTAAAACCGACACAGGTAGGTGAGTAGAGAATACTAAGGGGCGCGAGAGAACTCTCTCTAAGGAACTCGGCAAACTGGCCCCGTAACTTCGGAAGAAGGGGCGCCTTTAATTTCATTAAAGGTCGCAGTAAACAGGCCCAGGCAACTGTTTATCAAAAACATAGGTCTCCGCAAAGTCGAAAGACTATATATGGGGGCTGACGCCTGCCCAGTGCCGGAAGGTTAAGGAAGTTGGTTAGAGAGCTTGTCTCTCGAAGCTGACGACCGAAGCCCCGGTGAACGGCGGCCGTAACTATAACGGTCCTAAGGTTAACGCTAGCTTTAGTAAAATCAAGCTATATGCTGGAACGTACCCGCCTTAAAATAAACAAAAAGTTTAAGCGAAGCGGTTGGAGATAACCAGCAGGAAAGACTAGGTAATAGGGTTTAACCCCAAACAACCTAGTATCCTCAGAGACTACACGCTTGACACTTTTACATAAGTGAGTATTATTAATCTTCTATATTGTCTATCTTACAAACTATAAACAAATAAAAAAAAAAAATTAAAATTATGAATAAAAACCTCTATAAAGTTGAACAAAAACGAGATACAAATGGCATCTGTATACCAAAATATGATAATTATGTAATTCCAACTTTAGACAAAACAGCACCGGCTTCCAAAATTCTAAATAGTAAACAAGACTTAAGTGGTAAAAAATTTACTGTTAAAGATGCATTTGGTCGCGATGTAGTAATGTCGGCGGATTGGATTGCTGGTTTTACAGATGGGGAAGGAACATTAACAATAAATATAAACAAAAATACAACATTAACATATAAGTTTCAAATACAACCAGTATTTATTATTGTTCAGGGTGAAGCTGATTATTATTTACTAACAGCTATTGCGAACTTCTTTGGTTGTGGTTCAGTAACTGTAAATAGAAAGGATAAAACTTCAGTACGTTATCAATATCGTGTAAACAATTTAGAATTACTAACTAATATTTTTATTCCTTTCTTTGATAAAGTTTCTTTATTAACAAAGAAAAAAGATGAGTATTTCCTTTGGAAAGATCTAGTTATTGAACATAGAAATAAAACAAATCTAGATTCTTGGCCGAACAGTATGGTTGCTTTCCTAGAAAAAGCAAAGCTTTGGAAATGCTTAGGTACACAAACTAAACAAACTGAATCTTATATAAAAACGTGTGATAAATATATTGAAATTGTTAAAGGAATTCCTTCTGAGAACATAGAACGATTAAAATAACACTTAGAAAGTGAAGATAGAGTCCAAACTCCAGCATGAGCTGTGAGACCTAACTCGTAAGGATTAGGGGTTTATCTTAATAAAGATAAATTAGATTGAGCGAAATTCATTGTCGAGTAAGTTTCGACCTGCACGAAAGGTGTAATGATCTGGGCGCTGTCTCGGAGAGAGACTCGGTGAAATAGACATGTCCGTGAAGATGCGGACTACCAATACTAGGACAGAAAGACCCTATGAAGCTTGACTGTATCCTGGAATTGAACTCGGGCTTTTCTTGCGCAGCCTAGGTGGGAGGCGTTGAAGGTCCCCTTCCGGGGGGGCTGGAGCCATCATTGAGAGACCACTCTGGAAGAGCTAGAGTTCTAATGGTGATCTTTGAAACAAGACACTTGACAGTTTCAGGTGGGCAGTTTTCCTGGGGCGGGAACCTCCCAAAGCGTAACGGAGGTGTGCAAAGGTTCTCTCAGTCTGGACGGAAATCAGACATTGAGTGTAAAGGCAAAAGAGAGCTTGACTGTAAGACCAACAAGTCGAGCAGGGGCGAAAGCCGGCCTTAGTGATCCGACGGTGCCGTGTGGAAGGGCCGTCGCTCAACGGACAAAAGTTACTCTAGGGATAACAGGCTGATCTTCCCCAAGAGTTCATATCGACGGGAAGGTTTGGCACCTCATCATGGGGAGGTTTATGTGAAAACATTAATCCTTTATTTAGCTGTATGCTGGAACAACCTTATATTTCTTACATAAGGTCAATCAGCAGGGAAGTAACTTTCAAGTTACCCTTCAACGACTACATGCTAAACATCTCTTCTTAATATTATATTCTAAAGAGATGGTGATATAGTCTGAACTTCTAGGAAACTAGAAGAACAAAAAATCAAATTATATTCAAATCATTAAAAACTAAACAAACAATTAAAATAAATAAAATTTATGAAAGAACAAAAAATACATGAAATTTCTAAACAAAAAGAAGATAATCTTTTAAAGTTATGTACAAATTTAACACTTACACAAGCTGAATTATTAATGGGTAGTTTACTTGGAGATGGGAATCTCCAAACCGCTAGCAAAACAGCTGGTACTTGGCGAGCACGATTTCTCCAAGGTGAAAGACAAAAAGCTTATTTGTTCTATAAATACGAAACTTTAAAAAATTTCGTTGGTACAGAACCAAGACGTTCTTCAAATTTTGATAGAAGAACAAATACAGTTTATACACGTTACTCATTTAATACAAAGACTTTTTCTGAAGTTAAACCTTTAGCAGAAATGTTTTACACTTGGAACGAAGAAACAAGACGTTTCGACAAAAAGTTACCAAAAAATATTGGAGATTTTCTAACTCCAGGTGTAATAGCTATATGGTTTATGGACGATGGAAGTGCTAAGTGGATAGGTCATAGTAACTCTATACGCTTTAGTACAGACTGCTTCTCCCAAGAAGAAATTGGTTATCTACAAAAAGGTTTAAAAGATTACGGTATTGATACAACTCTTCAACAGAAGAGAAGAAATCAATGGACTTTGGCTACAAGTGAATCAAGTGCTAATACACTAAAAGTCCTTCTTTCTGAGAAAATTCATCCTGACTTTTATTCTAAAGTTCCTTGGATGGTTTAGTTTGGTGCATTTGTTTTGGTTTTTTCTAACACAATTGCGATGTCGGCTCATCACATCCTGGAGCGGTAGTACGTTCCAAGGGTTGGGCTGTTCGCCCATTAAAGTGGTACGTGAGCTGGGTTCAGAACGTCGTGAAGTCTCGCGACTTTGTAAAGTAATTTACAAAAAAGAAAAACAATTGCCTCATATCGATGAAGCTCTAAAGTTTAATATATAGAAACTTTTGATAATATCGAGGGAAGTCGAGACCTTTTCTCTTAAAATATAGAACGAATGATAAAAATTTTAACAAAAACATAAAATATGAACAAAACAAATATGAACAAAGCGAATAAAAGCTTTCCCGCGAAACGCAAGAACGTTAAAATCACGAGAGAAATCCGTGATATTATACATGGTTATGTTATGTCTGATGGTTATTTACGTGAAGGTCAGTTAACTGTTGAGCAAAACAGTGAATCGTCGGCATTTGTTGAATGGTTGTATTCAAAATTAGAACACCTAACTACACGTAATGGCATAAAAGATGTTCAAAGGTTTGATAAACGAACTAATACCACAACTTATTCCAAACGTTTTTTCACTAGAAGGTTACTTAAAGGTTTTAATAAAATGTGGTATAAAGCCAGTGGTATCCACAAAAAAACAGGTAAACCACAGGTAAACCTAAGTATGTTAAGACCGTACCTAAAAGTCTTGGCTGTTTCTTTAGCAAAACCTTTATAACTGTTTGGTATGCTGGTGATGGTACGAAAATTATTGGTAGTCGTGGTGCAAAAATAGAAGCAACTTGTTTCAATGAAGAACAAAAATTATTAATAAAAGAACTATTTAAGTCAAAATACGACATAAATATTCACATTAATAAAGCGGGTCTAAGCAAAACTGGTACGCAACAATGGACTTTTAATATTAATTCTGAAGATTATGATAAATTTCATAATATTATTACAGAAATTGATCTTATCCCTAAGTTATTTCCAAATAAGCTTTGTTATTAATCATTCTATATATTTTAAATAGAATAAATTCGGTCTTTGACCCCGTAACGACTTTGCGTTTATTCGCAGGATAGCTATTACCTTTCTTCTACAAGATCTTAATATAAGAAGTTTAAGAAGAAAAGTTAGCTATAACACGGCAACTCTTTTAAATATTATTTTAAAAGATGAAAGTATAGTCTAGTTCCTTAAGGAAACTTAAGGTAGGTCTAAGAATATATTTGATAATTTATTCTTGGACACAGAGACAGTTTGGTCCATATCCGGTATTGGCGTAAGAGCATTGAGAGGAGTCTTTCATAGTACGAGAGGACCTGAAAGAATGTGCCAATTGTGTACCAGTTCTCATTCCAATGGGAAACGCTGGGTAGCTATGCACAGAGACGATAAAAGCTGACAGCATCTAAGTTTGAAGCTCACCTCAAGATGAGTGCTCTCTAATTAGGTCGCGGGAAGATCACCCGTTTTATAGGCGTTAGGTCTACAGTCAGTAATGGCTTGAGCTGAGACGTACTAAAGACCAATTGATTTTGATCTAAACATATTCATAATATATGAATATTATTCTTATTCATTTTTAGAATAAACATTAACCCCTTGGTGCTCCATGTCAGGTTGGACCCACACCTACTCCATCTCGAACTAGGTTGTGAAATAGCCTGAGGGTCTCAATACTAAATGAGCGATCATTTGGAAAATGAGACCTAGTGCCAGGGAAAACATAAGAATTAGAAACACAAAAACACACACAGACGAAATGAAGCTTAGAAACACAAAAACACACACAGACGAAGTGAAGCGTCGAGTCTTGCGTACCCGCCTAGCCTGAACGGTTTATCCTATTATCCTATTATCCTATTATCCTATTATCCTATTATCCTATTATCCTATTATCCTATTATCCTAGCCTTCCAGGGTGAATTTTCTTCTCTTTAATAAATTGAATTATTTCATTCTGATGTAATAATGTAATAATGTAATAATGTAATAATGTACTAATGTAATAATGTACTAATGTAATGATGGAATGATGGAATGATGGAATGATGGAATGGTGCAATGATGGAATGGTGATATGAATGTAATTATGTGCGATTTGGTGCGGTTAAGAGCTGTTAAAAGTGGTTAATACATCTAATACATCTAATACATCTAATACATCTAATACATCTTATTCAAAATTTACAGATTATTCAAAATTTACAGATTATTCAAAATTTACAGATTATTCAAAATTTACAGAAGTAAAATTAATGTAAAATTAATGTAAAATTAATGTAAAATTAATAAAGAGCTGTTAAAAGCGGTTTAGTGCGATTAGTTTAGTGCGATTAGTTTAGTGCGATTAGTTTAGTGGGCGGGGCGTAGTTTAGTGCTATTAAGTGCGATAAATCGCAAACAAGATATTCATATTAATCGCAGACAAGATATTCATATTAATCGCAAATAAGATCTTAATGGGAAACAAGATATGAATATGAATATGAATATTAATATTAATGAGAAACAAGATATGAATATGAATATGAATATTAATATTAATGAGAAACAAGATATGAATATGAATATTAATATTCATATTAATGGGAAACAAGATATGAATATGAATATTGAATATGAATATTGAATATGAATATTGAATATGAATATTGAATATTAATGGGAAACAAGATATGAATATGAATGGCAGACAAGATTACGGGAAAAAAAAAATGAGCTCAAAAGGCACAAAAATCCATTCGCAAAATTCGAGAGAATATAATTGTTAGGAATTTAACTGACGCGGTCATATATATTAAAAAAAAAAATTTTTATAAAAAATTTTTTGTTTTATAAATCAAGAATAATCTTGCTTTTTTTTTCTGTGAATTACAGTTATAAATAGCCACTAATCAAGTTAATAAGATAAACAGTATCGTACATACCCTAGATACTCTAGATACCCTAGATACCCTAGATACCCTAAAGACCTTACATACCTTAAATACCTTAAATACCTTAAATAACATATGTAACCAACATAAGGTATAGCTTTTATCTAGATCAACTAAATCAGTAATTGTATCCTTCAATAGATATACTCGCGAGACATGATGATATAACCATAACCTATTTTTATATTAATTTTACAATGTAAAATTACAACTAATAAAATATTTTGATCTAGTATTATAGCAAGCTTTAGCCAAAGACTAACAAGAAATAAAAGATTCTCTAAAAAGATTCTCTATTAAACATTCGTTCTTTGTCTTTCGTTCTTTGTCTTTCGTTCTTTGTCTTTCGTTCTTTGTCTTTCGTTCTTTGTCTATTGTCTATTAGTTTATTTAATGAAACTAAGTCCCCCATCTTTTACGATTACGACGGATTAATTCGGAGTTCCCGAGAAAGTTTATGAGACCATTCATGGTTACCAAAAAACTAACAAGAAATTGTTCCCGAACCGTGCTTGATAGTTACCCATCACACGGCTCTCTACCAATGTATGATCAGATTATTTGAGTTCGTTTTTTTTTTTTGTTTATCAGTTGTTATTTACCTAGGATTATTTACCTTTTTTCTTTTTGTTTTTTTGGTTTGAGCAACAGACTTGCCTTGGTTACGTCGTACCTCGCGGCATCTAGCTTCCCTTAAAGCTAGAGCCTCGACGATCGTAACCAGAAATTACGGATTGCGGTTATCGTCGTGGAACTCCACAGCGTACACAAGATAAGTTGAATTAAATTTCTTGTCAGGAAATTCTTTTAATAGCGCGTTGGCTAGTCGGCCAGGCCAATGATTGGCCAGTGAAATATGGGCGATGACATCTCGCATTGACTTTGCAAATTGTTGTACAGTACCTCTGTTTGAAGTAACATAAGTGACTACGCCTCTAAAAGTTCGAAGATCGAAAACGATTCGATTAATGGTACGTTTCAGACTGGGTTACTGACATTAGTATCTCCAGCCTGACATAGCACGACGAGACTGATCGTAGCTAGGCCAGAAGAAGTACCAGACGTTGGGCGAATTGGTGGATTATCTTGGTGATAGCGTCAGGATATAGGGTGTCAATCTTTTTCTGAGATTGATCGGATTGGACCGTTAAAGACTGAGGGTCCAAATTTTTAATATCTTCTAAGAATTTGACTTGATCCAATGTTGAATTAACCTCTGGGCAGGTGGGTTCGCTCGAAGTCTGATGACCTTGCACATAACCTCTTTGTAATTAAGTAGGACCTCTCATCGATCTTGATTGTCGAATTGGTCTTTAACAGCGATGCGGAGGTCAGAGGCTTTGGGTTTGAACCAGTTAAGGTTCGGATTGGATATATCCTTAAAACCATATTGTGAGATGACCTTACTGACCGTAAGAAGGTGTTTAGTGGCAAGAGTTTTAAGGCAGCAATAATAATTGTAGGAAATCTATCTATTAATACGGCTTGGATAATTAATAGTTATGATGTAGTAATTGGCAAAACCCATCATGAACTGATTAAATTTGCGGATGTAACAGATTGGATCTTTTTATAAGGAGCTTATTTGGCTTTTGGAATATGCGGCCCCACCCAATGCTGTATCTGTAAATTTTTTGGACGAATGTTCATAGGTAGAATAGGTAATTATTTCATATTATTTTGTAAGCAATAATTTTTATTGGAGTATGAAAACCGTAACTACGTGGCGCAGTACGGACGAGATTGCTCATTTGTTGTATGGTTGATCTGATAGGAGCAAACGGCTGCGTTGTCACGGGGACATTCAGCTATTCAGCTATTCAGGATTGCAAGACGCCACCGTTATCGATATTGGCTGCCATTCTCGTCCTGTAATGAAGGCATTACACTTTCGGACTTCAATGGCTCTCCCGGTATGCCTCTCTATCCAAGGGCAGGTGTAGCCGGCACAGGTACTTTCACTCGAGTCATTTACCAAGTGTCCTGGAGGGAGCCCGATACCTCATATGTCTGCCTTACACAAAGCCTCACTTTCGTAGAAAACCCTTACGCAGTGGTGTATGGTTAAGGTGTGGCGAGTTACCCAAACGAGGCGCGTTAGGATATACATCTTCAGGCCACGCTCTATGACGAATTTATTCCTGGTTGAAATGGGTGGAATAATATTCCGGCTATTAAATGGTATCAGCACAAATCTCCTCGCGTGAAAGAATAAGGTTTTTATACCATGCTATTGTTCGCTAGTCGTTTCGACATTTCTTTGTGGGAATTGGCGTATTAAGTGTGTGAAAGTATTTATGGATTAGTAAGGTAAGACATATGTATTCAGCCAGTCCTGAGTTGTGGGTGGAGGAATTTGACCCTCCATAACGATAATTATTCACCTCGCACACTTTTTTAACAAGAAAAGGAGTTTTAACTCTTATCTTATTTTATCCTTATCTTATTTTATCTTAGACGAACTTAAGGTTTCAAGATAGTCAGCATCTGTAAAATGCTGAATTCATAATTATAAAACTAAATAAAACATTATAAATGGACTATATTATTTAATGTTTATTTTTTTGCGAATATGAGCTCGAACATGTTCAAATTTACCCGTTTAACGAGTAGATTCTAAAACTCTCTTAACCACTTTAAACAATTCTAAACCTAGTTAACTAGTTAATAGGTCGATTACAAATAAAAAAAAAAGAAATTCTATCTAGATGATATATTGTGGAATAGCAAGATCTCATATGATCTGGATCTGAGATACAAAAAACGATTTTATACTTTAGTTATACCTTATTTATTTTTCAATGTTTTGGAATTACTGGCTAAAATTTTATAAGTTTATTTATTGATTTACTTACGTGTTTGGTCGTCTATACTACAATTATTTTTTAAACAAAAATTATTTGATTATTTGTTTTCACTAGTGATTTTGTCTATTGGGAGTATTTTTACTTTTATATATAATTTCCGACTATACAAAATAACGGGTCCATAATTAGTAATGGATTCGATCTATTTATCCAAATTTTTTTTGTAAGTTCTCTTTTGCTTTTTTTCTTTAGCAGGTTTATACTCTACTCTAAATGTAAACGATTCCGTACTTTTTAGGACGAACATACTTTATAACAATTAAGTAGAGCATTTAAAATGAATTACTTCTTCACAAAACGTTTCTGATGGACGTATACTTTTGAGATATAAGAGGATCAATTCTTGCTTCTACGCTTACACGTCGTGCATTTTATACATTTTTTTAATCAACACAAAAACACTGGTCATAGATAATTAATAATTTACAGTGTTTTGTTTTGAACCAAAACTTAAATTACGTAGATTAAAACCTATCGTTTTTTTTTTTTTCATTTTTAAAAGGAATCAGATACAAAAATTTGTATTTACTAATTATATGTATTAAATAAAAACTATTTCTTGGAGTTGTGTTCAAATCTATATAATCGAA
Source organism: Dunaliella primolecta (assembly GCA_914767535.2). Lineage (NCBI taxonomy): Eukaryota > Viridiplantae > Chlorophyta > Chlorophyceae > Chlamydomonadales > Dunaliellaceae > Dunaliella > Dunaliella primolecta. Next base: position 169,438 of record OX922092.1, on the reverse strand, counting down.
TATAGAAAAGGAATTAACTAATATAAAGCTTATATATTGATTTTATGTTGCAAATTTTATTACGAATAAAACAATATTTACATTTTTTATTTTATATGTTAAACTATATTTGGTTGTTATAATTTTATTGATCTTATTATGGAGGAATTTTTATGAACCCTATTGTTGCTGCTGCTTCTGTTGTGTCTGCTGGTTTAGCTGTTGGTTTAGCTGCTATTGGTCCTGGTATGGGTCAAGGTACAGCTGCAGGTTATGCTGTTGAAGGTATTGCACGTCAACCTGAAGCTGAAGGTAAAATCCGTGGTGCTTTATTATTAAGTTTCGCATTCATGGAATCACTTAGTGCGGCACGCCGCATCTTCGATTAGTGCTTTCACTATGTCGGTTACAATAGGTTTGGTTTTATTAGACAGTTTAATTTATCTCCTATAATTTATAGGTTCAAATCCCATAAAGGGTTATCAAAATTAATTAATTGGTTCAATTAATTTATATTTAAAATTGATTTTGATGGTTCGATTCCCGTTGATGGTAAATTGAATTAATTTAAATTAGTAGGCATAATCCTGTCGAAAGATTTCAAATCGCTAATATTGTTTTCCGTACAATAGTGTTGTTCAAGCCATTCCCTCCTTCGGAATGAACTCATTTTCCCAGGTGAAAGTCGAAAGGCTCTATCCGGCAAGCGGGGATTAAAAGGGTTTTCAGGAGTAATTGTCTCACCGCCTGAATTTCCCTAGAGTTAGGAAATTACCTTTTGGGTCTGAGGACTATTATTGGGATCGTGATCCGCGTGAGCCACAAAACCATTTAAACTAGTTTTAACTTAGGTTGTTTGGGTACGAGAGTTTGTGCGAGGTTCTAGGTGGCCTCTATCGAAGGAATTAATACTCTCCGGTCTGGTTAAATAGTCTCTCTTATTTCCGTTTCTATTCGATGATGAACGTGTAACCTCCTCACATCTCCCTTCTCATATATGAATCTACTCTATGAGTTTTACTTTATAAGTTTAGGGGTGCAAAAATTGCAAAAGTTTTGCTTATGTTGTGTTTGCGAGGGTAAGATGATCGTCCTGTCAGGATCTCGTGATGAAAAGAATAGTCACTAGAAAAATAATTCTTTCGTTTAAACTGTACTTCTGAACAAAGTATAGCTTGAAAGAATGAAATAATCTAGATCCGTTTCGTTTATATACCATGTTATATATTTCGTTCAGCAGGCGGTCGAGTCAACGTGTCTAATCCGGAATTATTAGTGATGAATATGTTAAGTGATATGACTAAATTTTCAATGAAACATTTAGATAGAAATAACATAGGTTCTTGGCATGACGTTTCCTGGAAACGTGCTTTCCAAGAGGTCCAATCTCTAAGATTTCGAATTTTTAGATGCACTCGAGCTGGTGATCTAAAGAGTCTTAGGAAATTACAAAGGTTATTAATTAATTGTGATTCAAACCTTTTACTTTCGATTCGTAAAGTTACCCAATCCCCTACAGCGGGTGTGGATAGTTTAAACTTTATGACCCCTAGTAAAAGGTATGAACTCTTTCTTGAGTTAAGGGATTTTGGGATCCTAAATTGGAATCCCTATCCGGTTAAGCGAATTTACATCCCTAAAGCCGACGGTCGCGAGCGTCCGATCGGTATTCCCACTATCAAAGATAGGGTGGTTCAGAACGTTATTAAAAATGCTCTAGAGCCTGAATGGGAAGCCAGATTTGAGGCATCTTCATATGGGTTTCGTCCCGGAAGATCCGTCAACGATGTTATTTCCCGCATTAATCGTATCCTTATGAACCCTTCTAAACGTTGGGTTTTCGATGGTGACCTCTCTCAATTCTTTGATAAGATTGACCACTCTTATCTTATGAACCAAATTAAGTATTTTCCAGGTTCTAAATTGATAGAGAAGTGGCTTAAATCTGGTATATTCTATGAATTCGTATTCTATGAAACTGAAGAAGGCACACCTCAAGGAAGTGTTATCTCTCCTCTCTTAAGCAATATAACTCTACATGGGATTCCCGAAGAGTTAGGCATAAGAGAACAAGCCGATGGACGAGTTCATGAGTACTATTCTGGTGGTAGAACAATGCTTCGCTTTGCGGATGACTTCCTAATATTCTGCAAAAGCAAGGCTAACGCTATGGCATTGTTCGATGAACTAGTACCTATTCTGGCTAAACGAGGTATTGACCTAAACAAGGACAAATCTAAAGTGTACTCAGTTACCGAAGGTTTTGATTTTCTTGGTTTTCATAATCGTTTAGCTAAAAGATTTGGTAAAGATTATTCACACACTCATTCATTGAGATCTGATGGTGAATATGATTTTATCAAAAGAGTGGATATGACTCCTTCTTCTGTACCTTCTAAGAAGTCGTACAAGAAGGTCAAACAAACTTTAACTGATCTCTTCATTGAGTATGCAGGTAAATCTCCCACTCAACTAGTCCTTCGCGCTAATAGGGTAATTCGTGGTTGGTCTCTAAGTAAAAGAGCCTTTGATTGCTTTGCTGCTTTCAAAGATCTCGATCACTTCTTATTCAAAAGACAACTACGATACATTAAACGTCGTCATCCTACAAAAAGTATGTCCTGGTGTGTTAATAAATATTTCGCTATGGAACGTAATCCTCGAAAAGGTTATTTTTATAAGTGGACCTTTAAGGATCCTGCTACTGGTGTAGCTATGCTAAAGGCTTTTTGGTTTTGGCGTCGTCAAATTCCAGGTGGTAAAATTATTGCTTACTCCCCTGTGAAGTTGGACCAAGTTCCGGATAATCCGGACTGTAAAGAATACTTCCACAATAGAAGTATTATGCTTTTATCGCGAGGTTATGCTGATTTAACAACGAAATTTGATTTAAATCTGGCAGAGCGTCAAAATTGGTGCTGTCCTGTTTGTAATATCTCGTTTGGTTACAATTTAGGAGAACCTATACACAGACACCATATTATAGAAAGACGTTTAGGAGGAAAAGATTATCCTTCTAACCTTATCCTCGTACATTGGCCTTGTCATATGAAAATTCATCATGACAAGAACAAGAAAAAATGGAGTGAGTTCTTATTCGCCTATAAAAAGAGCCGAGGTTTGATTTCCTTGCCGCTCAATAATCAACCTTTAGATCTCGAAAGTGGCGACATCGAGACATAGGTTAATAACATGAAGGAATCTTTATGCCAAAAAAAGGTAAAAACCAAAACAAAAACACGAACAAGAAGAAAGGTCCTGCTCCTTCTTCATTACTTCGCAACAAGTCCCATGGTCTATCCATTGGGGAATATAATATTGATTGCATCAATGTCTTTTCTGACTTCGAATGTTTTAAGGGGATTGTTTTACGTACAAGCGGTTTGTTCATAATCCTAGCTATTATGATCCAAATTCGCTATGCAAGAAATAACGTTCCTTCGGCCTTGGTGGATCGTCTTCCGTCATATAAGTTCTATAAGGCAAGATATCTTAAATCTATTAATTCTCATGCAATAGTTATCCTACTTGCTATGTACAAAATTCTTCCCTTCCTGGACTCGGATACAGAAGCACTAGAATACGCATTATACAGTTATCTAGATGCTGGTGTTGGTTCCAACTCACCCTTTATCGAGAAACCCAATCAAAACAATTTTCATCTTTATTATTATGGGGTCATTTCTCGTATCTTAGGTCTTCTTAATAGTTGTCCATCAACTAACCACCAAATTTTTAACTTCCCTAGCTCTGTTAAGGATGCTAGTGTTGAAGATATTCTTAAACTATTACCCTTCCCAGAGATTTCTAAACCTTCTGTTGAAGAAGTAACTAACTTTTTAAGAAATGAAATGCTTCGTGAAGATGAAAAGCCTTCCTTTGAGGAGGAAGCACTTATCAATGAAACTGGCCTTACGGCGTTAGAAAGCCAATTATTTGGTGACGTAATGTCCCGTAAAATTGCCAAAACTAACATTCTTTCTCGTGGCAGTCTTCTTCCAAGTAATGCTATTACTTTGGATGATATTAAATCGGTTCTATCTCGCATAGAATTTGCAGCGTATGAACTCTCAGTTAAGGATAATCCTTCTAAACTGAAAGAACTTACATCTCTGGCAGTTGAGCGTCTTAATGCTCATAAAGCTGCCCAAAAAGAACAATTGGCTTCGTCGAAAAGTTCTTCTACAGTTGGTTCGGAAAATCCAAATGATGGAATAGGTACAGCGTCTAGCCCTAGCGCTTCTATCCTTCTTGGTACTGCACCCGCTCGTAAAGGCAGACCACCAGGCTCTAAAAACAAATCACCAAAAGGTAGCCCTAGTGTGAGCAAGAAATCTAGCCGTGCTAGTAGCCCATCATTAGACGCTAAAGAGCCTGCTGCAAAATTTTTAACTCCACCGTTAGCTTCTGACTCGGATACTCAAACCGAGTTACAACAAAAGAAGTCACAATCACCAACTCTCGATGGGACTACTGTTCCCAGTGAACAACCCCAACAGAGTTCTTCTACTTCCCAAGCCAAGAGTGAACTGGGCAAGTCCCAGACATCAACCCAATTGGAAGTTGAAGGGGGAGGTGGTGTTCTTCAAGAATCAGACGCATCAACGTCTGAGTCCCTTGGTACAGACGCATCAGCGAAATCGTCGTAAAAGAAAACGAAAACGTCTGTCTAATTCACAGCGCTCTGTTTAACCAATTCTACTATTAATATAAATTCCACAATTATTTATATTAAGTTCATATTTCACCTTTGTTTAATTATCTAATTCCCTGATTTTCCAGAATTCGCGTTGGCGTGAGCCGGATGCGCTGTGAGGTGCTTGTCCGGATCTAACGGGGGGGATCGTTCCGTAAGGGACACTCCACCCACTCAATTTATGGTCTAGTTGTAGCTCTTGCTCTTCTTTTCGCTAACCCTTTTGCAGGTTAATAGCAAAAAAAAATTAGATATATAATAATTTTTAGTTAATTTAGAAGCTAAATTATAATTCATATATCAGTATATATATATCTTAATTTTTTGGAATAATCTTCTTGATACCAACCTTTTACGAGGAGTCTCAAGAAGATTATTCCAAATATATTATATTATTTGGAAATACATAATTATACAAATTATGTATGTAATCTACACATTAATATTAAGACTCTAATAAAAAAAAAGACAGTTATTCTTTTTTTTTGCTTTTTTTGACACACGATATCCATTACATAGATATATAATGTAATGGATATATATATATATTAAAAAAAAAAATATATATATATATAAAAACTATATTTATATGAAGTATAATTTTCATATTTAAACTATCTTAGAGATAATTATGTGAGAAAAAATATAAAAAAATAAAAAATAAAAACAAAATAAATTGTAAAAAAAAAAAATAAAAAAATCCGAAAGGTCCGCCTGAGGCGGAAAAGCATTTATAGTTAATTAATGTCTTGTTAAACTTTATAAAAAGTGTACAAAATAAGTGTACCATATTTAATAATTTATGGTAAACGTTATTAAAATTTTTCTTTTGTTCAAAAATGATTTTTGTATTTAAATTTAAAATTTTAAATAAATTTAATTTAATAAATAAAAATTTATATGATAATTAGCTTTTTATAAAGATTTTAGATTCAAAATGTGAAAGGTGCAAAAGTTAAATTAATATTTATTCTAATTTATATTGATACCATTAATATAACTTATCTTTATCTTAGTTAGATATTATTAATTTGATAAAAAAATTTTTAAATTACATCTTAATTTACGATAAGTAAAATCGATTTTACTTTTTCTTACTTCTTATTTATATTAAAAACAAATGCTTTATTTTTAGTTTTTAATATATACTTGAAATAGATTCAAATCAGTTTTTAAATAAGTTTAAAGAGAAGTAAATTACATATAAAATTCGCTTATTAGATTTTATGTACTAATTAATACTAAAAAATTGAAAAAAAAAAACGAATAAAACTTTTCACATAAAAAAAAAAAACATAATAAAATTATGCTTCCTTTAGGTCATGGTGGTTTTGGAATTAATACAAATATTTTTGAAACTAATCTTATAAATTTAGCTGCTGTTATTGGAATTGTTGTTTCATTCGTAGGTAATAATTTAAATGCTTTATTAGAAGATCGTAGAAAAACAATTCTTTCAAATTTAGAAGAAGCTAATCAAAGAGCAATTGAAGCACAAGAAAAACTACAAAATGCAAAAACTCAGTTAGAATTATCTAAGAAAAAAGCACAAGAAATCCGTGACGAAGGTGTCTCTCGTGCAAGTAATGAAATTCAAACAGTAGTAAGTCAACATGAAATTCGATTAGCTAGTTTAGAAGATTTTAAAAATGAAACAGTTCAATTTTATCAACAGAAAGCATTCAAAGAAGCTTATGTTTATGTAGTATCTCGTATTATGAGTCGTGTACGTGAGCGTCTAAACAATGGTTTAGATTCTACATATCATGTTATTGTTAACAATTTCTATGTTTCAAAATTTACAGAATTTAAACCAAAATCTATCTCTTAAAAGATTAAAGCAGATAAAAGGCAGGTCCGTTCTGATTATCTAATACAAAATTTAAAGTGCGAAGTCGAAAGGCTTCGCACTCCATCACCAATAAATATAAACAGTTAATTAAAAAAATTGATAACGAATTTAATTGATATAAGAATATTTTCTTTTTATTTTTTTTTTTTTTATTTTTTTTGTTTTTTAGGTGAGCAAAAAGATAAAATTCTTATAAAATTTTCAATTTTATTCTCTATAAGAATTTTCTAATAAAAAAAAAAAAATTGACAAATTTACAAAGACAATATATAATATATATTATATTGAATAATAAATGGGGCGTCGCCAAGGGGTAAGGCTGCGGTTTTTGGATCCGCCATTCGGAGGTTCGAATCCTCCCGCCCCAGAAAATTATAATAATTAAAATTTGCGGTTTATAAAGAAAGTAAATTATTATCAAAAGATATTTATTATGTTTTGAAGATATTTATTATGTTTTTATAAATTTAATAGATATCTTTTTTTTTAGAAAACTATAAAAGAAAAAGAAACACTTCATGTAAATATATTTATTTACAAATAAGTATTATTTATAAAAAAAATAGAAAGTTGAATTAATCTTTACTTTTTATAAGTTTCATGATAACTTTAATATAAGTTATAAAAAGGGGGTCGATGCCCGAGTGGTTAAAGGGGACGGATTGTAAATCCGTTGGCGCACGCCTACGCTGGTTCGAATCCTGCTCGACCCAATAAAAAAAAATAGATATTTTATTTATCTAACTAAATAATTAAAATTAAATAGAAATTTAATCCATAATTAAATTTCGCCCTTAGGGTCCGTCTTTGACGGGTATGAATCATTTTTCTATTGACATAGACGAATATAGAATATAAGTAAAAATAGATATAAATATAAACTATACATATTTATATCCTTAAATATAAGGATAAATAATATTTATCCTATTATAGTTTTATAAACTATTAGTAATAAATAGTTTAGATTTTTGTTACTTGTTATTTAAATAAATAAGAAACTATTTTTACTTATATATTAAGATAAGAGTATGTTAAATTTGTTGATTTATTTTCGTATTTCTAAAAATGAAATACGAAAATAAAAGATTTAGAAAAGTTTTTATAAAAACTTTTTATTATCTTAGTTTTCATGCGCTGACTTTTTGTTTATTTAAAACTTATTGACATCAATGAAAAACTTAATTAAATATATGTAATTTACTCGTACATACTCTATTATCTTTTATTCAGTAAGCTAATATTTATCAGAATATAAATTCTGATAAAAAAAATATATATATATAAAATATAAAAAAATTAATTATGGCTAGACAAACAAGAAAACTTACATCAGCTAAAACAAAAAAACGTGTTTATAGAGGAATTGTTCACATCCAAGCGGGACATCATAATACTATCGTAACTATTACTAACATTAGAGGAGAAGTTTTATGTTGGAGCTCATCTGGTGCTTGTGGCTTTAAAGGGAAACGTAAATCAACTGGATTTGCAGCAAAAAAAGCTGCAGAAACAGCTGCTAAAAGATCACGTGATTTTTTAATGCGAGAAGCTAAAGTCTTAGTAAATGGTCCGGGACAAGGACGTGAAAGTGCTATTCGTGAAATTTTTAAAGCAGACATTAAAGTTAATGTAATTCGTGAAAAATCAGGAATTCCTCATAACGGATGCCGTCCACCAAAAGCTCGTAGTGTATAAAAACAAATCTCGGCAATAAAAAAATAAAAATATAAAAAAATAATAAAAAGATAAATTTATTACTCATAAATCCGTTTGGACTTTATCCAGCTCAAACAAAAAATTTAAAAACTGTCGGAAAAAACCAAAGCCTTGGGTTTTTCCTCAGGACAAAACAACTTTGTTGTTTTGTCCGCCACATAATATATTTCAATATACTCTTATATATTGTCTTATTAATTTTATTTGTTATTTAGAAATAAAAATAAACAATCTAATCTCTTAAAACAGTCGGTAGATATAATCTAAAAGATATATCTACCTAAATATAGATATGAATCTACCACTGTCTAAAGCAGAGATAGAATTTTTCTATTGGTTTTATGAAAATAGAGGTTTAATTTGTAAAAAAAAAAATAGATGCCTCTATTTTTCAAACCCAATAAAAATTTTTTTATATAATTTAGAGAAAGAATGTAATAACAATGCAATGTTTGGGAGTTCACCTAAAACGCATAAAAATAAAATTAATAAAAAATTATAGGTGTGACTTTTTTGAGTTTTATTTGAAATTTATCCCATAAATTTCTAAGATATGTTATATGTCTAACATTTATGATAGAGAGGAGTATTATTAATACTCCTCTCTATTATTATTAGAAAAAATAAATAAAACAAGAATATGACTCTATATTTATTTATAAAAAATAACCTTAAATATTTATAAAAATATACATACATTAAGTTTAAAGTCGATTTAAACTTAATGTATATCTGTTTTTAAGAAAACACTTTTAATTTGATATTATATAATTGTTATTAAACTCGTTTACAGAAAGAAATTTATCTAAAAAAATAAAAATAATAAATTTTTATTTTTAGAAAATTACCAAAGAATTTTCTTTGGTTAAAATAAAAAAAAAATTTTTATTTAAAAATTAGTCTACGCTACAAAAATTGTTTGCTAATATAAATTAATTTGCTGATATATATTAAATTGATTAATAAGGATATTTTTGACTAAAAAAAAACACACAAAGAAAAAGCGAATGCGTAGCATTCGTTTTTTTTTTTTTTTTCTTTTAATCTCCCTTATATTTTTTTTTAACAATCGTAAAAAACCTTATTTATATAAGGTTCATCGTAGATGAATTCTGAAAAAAAAAAAAAATTAAATAAGGAATTTATCTTTAGCGATTAAATTGTTTAAAGACCTCAATCAATAAAATTGATTCATAACATGTTTCTTTTTAGAGTTTTATAAGTTTGAAATAAAATTTCAAATAATTTTCGATAAAAAATGAATTTAAAGAAAAAAATCTTTTATTTTTTACGTAAAAATTTTTTTTGTTTATTTATCTAAAAGGGGAGTAAAAAAATTAATACGATTTTTTTTTCTTAATTTTTTTGTAAAAAAAACCAAAGTGTTATTTGCAGAGAAAAAAAGTGGTCTTACGAGACCGTAGGAGTAAGATATGGCAACAAAGCTGTTTCCGAAATTTAGCCAAGGGCTAGCACAAGATCCAAGTACTCGTCGTATTTGGTATGGACTTGCTACAGCACATGATTTTGAAAGTCATGATGGTATGACTGAAGAAAATCTTTATCAAAAGATTTTTGCTTCTCATTTTGGTCAATTAGCAATTATTTTTCTATGGACATCTGGAAATTTATTCCATGTGGCTTGGCAAGGTAATTTTGAACAATGGGTAACTGATCCTATTCACGTACGTCCTATTGCTCATGCTATTTGGGATCCACACTTTGGTCAACCAGCTGTTGAAGCATTCACACGTGGTGGTGCGTCTGGTCCAGTAAATATTGCTACATCTGGTGTTTACCAATGGTGGTATACAATTGGTTTACGTTCTAACCAAGAATTATATGTTAGTTCAGTATTTTTAGCTTTAGTTTCAGCAGTTTTCTTATTTGCTGGTTGGCTACATTTACAACCTAATTTTCAACCATCATTATCATGGTTTAAAGATGCTGAATCACGTTTAAACCACCATTTATCTGGTTTATTTGGTGTAAGTTCTTTAGCATGGACAGGACATTTAGTTCACGTAGCTATTCCAGAATCACGTGGGCAACATGTAGGATGGGACAACTTCTTATCAGTTTTACCACACCCTCAAGGTTTAACTCCGTTCTGGTCAGGTAACTGGGCTGCTTATGCACAAAACCCAGATACAGCTTCTCATGCTTTTGGTACTGCTGATGGCTCAGGTACTGCAATCTTAACTTTCTTAGGTGGTTTCCATCCACAAACTCAAAGTTTATGGTTATCTGATATGGCTCATCACCATTTAGCTATTGCAGTTCTTTTCATTGTTGCAGGTCACATGTACCGTACAAACTTTGGTATTGGACACCGATTAGAAGCTATCTTAGAAGCTCACACACCGCCTGCTAATTAACTGGCACTTTTGGCTGCAAAGCCAATTGAAAATTCTGCCATAACGGAAAAAATCTAGATAACACAATATATAACTGTGAAAAATGATTCAAAATGAATTTTTATCTAGACGATTCCGTGCCTAGTGATAAAAATGAAAGTAATTAAAATGAAAGTAATTAAAATGAAAGTAATTAAAATGAAAGTAATTAAAATGGACTAACTTTACCTCTAATTACCAAAAATTTCAATAAAAAGAATTTGTTTGAATTAAAGATGGGACCCGGTTTATATGTTATTTGGAATACCGCAATGAAGAAATTCTATGTAGGCCAATCAAATAATGTAACAGCGAGACTTTCTTCACATTGGAATGAATTAAAAATAAAAAGACATGAATGTAAACTTATGCAAGAGCATTGGAATAGTATTGGAAGTCAACATTTTAAATTTATTTCTCTTGATATAGATGAAAAATGGGAAAATGAAGAAAAACGAAAAGATGCTGAACTTGAACTTATTCATTTAAATGATTCTGTTGTTTACAACATACTAACTTCAGTCAAAGGGCAAAAACACAAATTAACAATGAAAAAGGCGTACAAAACAACTTTGTTGTTTTTTCCAACACAAAAAGTTTGAGTTCATGATCAGGTTTATCGATGTATACAGGAGGCTTCAAACCAAACTGGAATAAGTAGAAGAACTTTAACGCGTCATTTAAATCTATCCACCCATGATTATTGTTCTTTTATTTAAGAAAATAAACTATTCACTGCTACGCTAAATTCTCTAAAATTTATTCCCCCCGTTTACTGCAGTTACTCGCCTCGACGTTAAACTCTATTTTTTCCCTTTTTGCTTCATTTTTATTACTAGGCCTAACGACTATCCCTTCGGGGAGTAGGCTTAAAGCCGAAACGGCAGAGACTCTTTTTGTGGCGTGCAAAGTGCAAAGCCCGATTACGGGCGGAATCGTGTGTTTCACGGCGCTACGCGCCATAGAAAAGCATAGATTCTCGAGTCTGATTCTCTACAAGAGTCAAAGGCTTTTCACCGCTTCGCTCAACTGCATTCAAATCAACTGAAAATAAAAGAGTCAAGATATAGTCTGATCTCAACAGTTATGTTGAGTTTAACATAAATGGGTGGTTTAGGAGCTGGTCATAAAGGATTATTCCACACAGTTAACAATTCTTTACATTTCCAATTAGGTTTAGCTTTAGCTTCAGTAGGTACTATTACATCATTAGTAGCACAACACATGTATTCATTACCACCTTACGCTTATTTAGCAGTTGATTTTACAACACAAGCATCTCTTTACACACACCATCAATATATTGCTGGTTTTATCATGTGTGGTGCATTTGCTCATGGTGCTATTTTCTTTATTCGTGATTATGATCCTGAACAAAACAAAGGTAACGTTTTAGCACGTGTTTTAGATCATAAAGAAGCTATTATTTCACACTTAAGCTGGGTATCTTTATTCTTAGGTTTCCATACTTTAGGTTTATACGTTCATAATGACGTAGTACAAGCTTTCGGTACACCAGAAAAACAAATTTTAATTGAACCAGTTTTTGCACAATGGATTCAAGCTGCTCAAGGTAAGTCATTATATGGATTTGACTTATTATTAGCTTCTTCTTCTAGCTCAGCTTACTCAGCTGGTCAAAGCTTATGGCTTCCTGGTTGGTTAGAAGCTATTAATAATAACCAAAACTCTTTATTCTTAACAATTGGGCCAGGTGACTTCTTAGTACACCATGCTATTGCTTTAGGTCTTCATACAACAACACTTATTTTAGTTAAAGGTGCCTTAGACGCACGTGGTTCTAAATTAATGCCAGATAAAAAAGATTTTGGTTACAGTTTCCCTTGTGACGGTCCTGGTCGTGGTGGTACTTGTGATATTTCAGCTTATGATGCTTTCTATTTAGCTGTTTTCTGGATGCTAAACACTATTGGTTGGGTTACTTTCTATTGGCATTGGAAACATTTAACATTATGGCAAGGTAATGTATCACAATTCGATGAATCTTCTACTTATTTAATGGGTTGGTTAAGAGATTACCTATGGTTAAACTCATCACAACTTATTAATGGTTACAACCCATTTGGTATGAACAGTCTTTCAGTTTGGGCATGGACTTTCCTTTTTGGACACCTTGTTTATGCAACTGGTTTCATGTTCCTTATTTCTTGGCGTGGTTACTGGCAAGAGTTAATTGAAACTCTTGTTTGGGCTCACGAAAAAACTCCTTTAGCTAACTTAGTTTATTGGAAAGATAAACCAGTAGCTTTATCAATTGTTCAAGCTCGTTTAGTAGGTTTAGCTCACTTCTCAGTAGGTTATATCTTTACTTATGCTGCTTTCTTAATTGCATCTACTTCAGGACGTTTTGGTTAAAAAATAAGAAATATGAAAAAAGATAATTCACGGAGTGAATTATCAAGTACGTCAAAAAATTTAACAGTAGACCCTTTTATACAACATAATTTTATTTTTTTATTTGTATAAAAGGGTCTACTATTAAACTACACTCTTGTTTATTTATAACAGGAGATGCTTCAAATAGCACCATATTATACCGATTTTTTTATAAGTTATTATTAGCGGAAAAAAATATTTTCGGAAAAAACCAAAGAAAATAAAATTTTTATTTTTTTTAATAAGAATTTTATAAATTTTTTTTACCGTTAGGCTAGGACATAGAAAATTGACTTTGTAAATTTTCTAAATTGACTTTGTAAATTTTCTTTAGAAAATTTTTGTATACAAAAATTTTCTTTGGTCCGTCGTCCAAAAAAATTTACTGGAAGGCTAAGACAAGGTCCGTCGTCTAAAGGTTTTTCCCTCAGGACAAAACAAGTTTGTAGTTTTGTCCGCCATTTTTTTTCCTACGGATTTTTCTTTGAGAAAAATCCGGTAAATAAATAATTATTTATAATATGAAATTTCAAATTTCATATATGAAAATATATGACCGCTTCACTTAAATGTTATTTATTTATATAACTAAAGTATTTAATATTAAAACAATTAAATTTACTATCTAATATTGGATAGGGGGTTTTAAAAACGTGTAATATTTTATCTTAAAAAATTTTAGCGTAGCGACGAGACGACGGCGGGTGCGCTTGCGTACCCACCTAGCCCTTAGGGAAATTTCTTTTTTTAATTATTTAAATAAAGCAATTCGATTTATACGAATAAATAATTAGGATACGAATAAATAATTAGGATACGAATAAATAATTAGGATACGAATAAATAATTAGGATAAGAGTTACACACTAATTTTAAATACAAGAATTATATTTAATAGTTTAAATCTTTTTAAAAGAAAAGGAAATTTTTTTAGTGTTTCTTTATATAAAACACTAACTTGGGTAAATTGAAAAAAAAAAAAAAGAGATTTTTTTATTATGGAAATCTTTCTAAGTATATTGTTTTTTTTTTATTGGATTTTCATATACAAAATCAAAAGATTTTGTATATAACTTTTATAGATCTTATTTAATCTTTTATTCAAACAAAAGATTGAAATGAAAGACTATATTAACATGAACTTATTTCACAAACACATTATAAATTAGAAAAAAAAATATTAATGAATGCGCAACTTGCAAATCTTTCTTTTTTAGTTTTATTATGTTCGATGATTTGTTATTGGATTGGTCCTTTAAGTCGTGACCTATTTAGAAATTATTCTTCAAAAACTAGTACGGTAATTTCTACTGGACTAAATCAATCTGTAATACCGTCTGAATTAGTAGTAGACGGGCTTGGTACAAAAAGTAGTAATAATTCCTCTTTGTTTTCTTCAGAAACAAACGTTTCTACCTTACAAAAAAATGCTGGTTTTTTAGGAGGAGTACTAAATAATATTAGATCACAAATTGGATATGTAAAACTTTCTTTTAATATTAGCAATAGTTTACAACTAATTGGACGTTCAGGAATTATCTTATCCAATGTTTTATTAATGGTTTTATTGTGTAACCGTTGGAAAGAATCTGGACATTTTCCATTAAGTAATCTATATGAATCTTTAATGTTCTTATCTTGGAGTTTTACTGTTATTCATTTATTTCTTGAAAACCTTACTAACTCACAAACAGCATCAAACCAAAGTGTAGGTAAATTTATAGGTGCTATAACTACACCTAGCGCTTTATTTACAAATGCTTTTGCTACATTCACTTTACCTAAAGAAATGCAAGGTTCTTCATCGCTAGTACCTGCCTTACAATCTAATTGGCTAATGATGCATGTTACAGTAATGATTATAAGTTATGCAGCTTTAATTTTAGGTTCATTATTATCTATTGCTTACTTAATTATTACTGTAAAACGTGAATCAAATTTTGATACAAAAAATCTTAGTACTGCAGATCTTAGTTCTGCTTTAGATTCAAACAATATAACAACTAAAGACACAGAAAAAACTAATTCTAAATCCGTTAGTACTAATGGTACACTTGATAATTCGAATACAAAAAATCTACGTCAGTCTATAGCTTTAACATTAGACAACTTAAGTTATAGAATTTTAGGTATAGGTTTCCCTTTCTTAACTATTGGAATTTTATCTGGTGCTGTATGGGCTAACGAAGCATGGGGCTCTTATTGGAGTTGGGATCCCAAAGAAACTTGGGCTTTTTTAACGTGGTTAGTTTACGCAATTTATTTACATACTCGATTAAATAAAGGTTGGGAAGGTAAAAAACCCGCTATAATTGCCTCTTTAGGTTTTATTGTTACTTGGATTTGCTATTTAGGAGTAAACTTAATAGGTGAAGGTTTACATAGTTATGGTTGGATTATTAAATAATTAAAATTCACTTACAAAATTAACTCTCACCGGGGTTTACCTGAAGGCTAGGATAAAACCGAAGGGTTTACTTCCGGATTAGGTGCGTCGCCTGAGGGCTAGGCGGGAGCGGGCCCGCCGTCATCTGACCATTTTGCTTATTTTCTATACAAAAAACAAGAAATTTTTTGTTCGTGTTAGTTTTTGTCATTTATGTTTTTATATCATTTATTGCATTTATTGAATTTATTGTATTTATTGAATTTATTTTATTTATTGAATTTATTTTATTTATTTTATTTATTTCATTTATTTCGCTGTTTTAATTTATTTATAGGACTGGTTTTCATAACTAACCTGTAATGGTTCCAATTTCTGGATATGCAGATATTCTCAAGAATAAATGGAATATATGTTTATATGATAGAAAAATTCTTTTTCAGATAGAATTTTTCTAAAGTTCGATAAATAAACACAAAAAAATAAATGTAATAACTAAAAATAATTGAATATGGCGTACAAAACAACTTTGTTGTTTTTTTCCGACTTGTCAGAAGCCCATAAAGTCTTATCATGTAATATTATTATACTATTCTAAAGCTCTAACGGGTTTCGCATGTATTTGAATAATAATACGAAATATAACTTTATACTCTCATATTCTATTATTATATTACTTACTAAAAAAAATGAAATATTAAAAAACTAGATAAAAAATGAACTTTCAGGAAAAGAAAAACCTATTTATTTTTAATAATCTATAGTTTAAATTTGTTAAACTATTTCAGGTTAGTTTAACAACTCACTTTTATACCTTATTTTATATTATGTACATATATTTGTAGAGAAAATTTTGTATAGAAATTTCTCACTTATAGTGTTATTTTGTTACTTTATTAAACAATAAAACTCTTCAGAAATTAAAAAAAATTTTTTTTTTTTAATTTACTAAAACAAATTTATCTTATATATAAAAACATTTCTTAATATTTTATATATTAATTAAAGTTTTTTCGTAACAAAAACAAAATTTTGAATTTTTATTCATATGACATCAATTCTTCAAATTGCCTTACTTGGTTTAGTTTTAGTTTCTTTTGCATTAGTAGTAGGTGTACCAGTAGTGTTTGCTTCTCCTAATGGGTGGACTGAAAATAAAGGAGTAGTTTTCTCTGGTTTAAGCGTATGGTTTTTATTAGTTTTTGCTGTAGGTGTATTTAATTCTTTTGCAGTTTAATTCAAAAAATCTTTAGAAAATAAAATATTATTTTATCTTAAAAAAATAATATTTTTATAAATTTTTTTTACCGCTTAGGCTGGGATCTAGAAAATTTACTCCTTCCGCTGCGCTAAATTTTCTTTAGACGACGGGTCTCGATCCTAGCCTTCCAGGAAATTTATATAATTTTATAAATAAAATTATATAAATTTTATTTGGTCCGTCGTCAAAAAAATTTTCTTTAGTTTTATTATTTTCTTATAGTCTATAGATACTAAGGAACTCGATGAATGCGAAACTTACCATTAGATTCCGGATTCGACTAATCCGGAATTTTGTTTATTAAAACCTAATAAAGTATTCGAGACATTTTGTTTAGTAATTATGCTAAAAACTACAAATAAATAAATAAATAATAAACAAATCAATAAAAGAAAATAGAAAATATTGAAGTTTTAAAGACTAGAAGGTAAAAAAAAAGCGATCAGAAGGGTTTATCCTCACGGGCCCCTTTTGGGGGCCCGACATATTTAAATCTAATTTTAAATTAAATAACAAAAATTTATTTTTTAATAGTTTTCATATTAACTCTTTATTCAAGGGAAAGAAAACCTTTATAGGACTGATTTACTTAAAAATCCTTTATAGGTTCATCTTTTTAAGAGAGAAAACCACTTATGCATTAAATAAAACATATGATTAATGTTTGAATTATCTATGTTCAAATTATTTACATAAAGTTTTGTCGGAAGCCCAAGTGTCGAAGGTGCGGGCGAGAAAGTTGGTTAATATTAACCAATTTGTGTCTAAATATCAACGCTGTATATGCAATAAAACAGCCGTCTTCTGGATCGAGACGAAGCCTTCTGACTTACTTCGACGGCGAAAGCCTAGGGGGGACCATAGCATGTCAGTTCTTCACGTAGACATAGTTATTTTGACCTTGATCTGGGTTGCCCCCCGCCCCTCAACAAAAACTTCGAGTTTTGTAGGAGCGAACCCGCCTGGCGGCTCCGCCCACCTGACTCCTAGTTGCCAGGGTTCTACCCTGTGAAATGATGGAGGTGTTCATTAAAGAACTTGTTCTATTGCTAGATCCTAACTTCCTCTTAATTGATATTTAGAAACTCGTCGAACTGGCTAACCCGCCTACACATCATATGATGCATGGCGGTAGGTAAAACCTTTTGCCAGGAGAGGGACTAAAGCTTATACTTTCTTTACAGAAAGGTTGTTCGGTTCTATAGTAAATTTGAACTAAGCCGGGGTCCTAGCTTACAGAAGACCGGCTGGTTAAGGTTTCGTAATCCGCTTTGTACAGTGCGGAGAGGCATTTTCTGGGCTGGAAAGGTTTATTAAAACCAATGAAAAATCTGTAGGGAAAGAGCCTATTGATGGGTAACTATCACGATGGGTTCGTGAGTTGAAGAGCACGTTCGAAAGAGCGGCTTCTTACTTACATTTTAAAATCGGGCCTGCCCTTCAGGATATTTGAAATTCTCAAGAAATGGCTTCTGCACAAATAAAACATTTTATGTTTGTTTTATGAGATTTATATTTATGTCGGATTTTTCCTAAAGAAAACGAACCCATCTTAGGCGGGTTCGAAGCCCCGATGGGCTTACTCAAAGGGAAAAAATAAAACATTTTTTCCGACATAAAAAATGTTTTATGTCTCTATTTGGTTTTTTTGGCTCAATAATATCTAAATTGTATTTTTTAATTACATAAACTATTTAAACAATTGGAATTGGATCTAAAAAGGCCAAATATTTGATACTTATAATGAAAATACCTTTATAAGGTATTCTCTTTCATATTTTTATCAAAGATGTAAAATTGTTTTATCGATATATAATAATATATATATATTATTACCATTTCTATTTTTTGTACACACAATTTTTATTGTCAAATATAGATTTGATATATATTTTTTTTTCTCCAGAATTCAATAAAGAATTCACTAAATTCCCTTAAAAAACTATAACTTAACAATATGGAAGTAAATATTCTAGGATTAATTGCTACTGCTTTATTTATTATTATTCCAACGTCTTTTTTATTAATTCTTTACGTTAAAACAGCCGCATCTGAACAATCTGAATCTTAATTAAAAAATCTTAGAAAATTTACCCCCCCAAAAAGGGGCCCTAGGAAATTTACGAAGTAATTTTTCTTAAGTGGCCAAAGTAAATTTTCTTTCCTACATAAAAAATGTGAAGCTTTTTCTAAACAGAAACCCTAAAAGCCTAGTAAAGAAAATTTAGTAAATTTACTTAGCGAAAAAAAAAAAAAAAAAAATATTTGATTTTTTTTTCCTACGGGTTTTTCTTTGAATAAAAATCTGGTAAATTTTATTCTCTTCGTAAATTTTTTAAAGCTTCGCATTTTTGTTGTTTGATTGATTTTATAAATAAGATTAAAAAAAATAAAAAATACAATAATTTTGGCTATAATTTGGGCGGGGTCGATAATTTGAGATATAATTTGAGATATAATTTAGGATATAATCCTCGGCCCCGCCCATACTCAAAAAATTTCGTTTCATTTATTCAAATAAATAATTTTAGTATTCGATACTAGATATTTATTTTACTTTGTGTTCTTAATAAAAATACAAAGTAACTAAATATCGAAGTTTTCAATTTAGCGAAGCGACCAGACGAGAAATTGTAAATTTTCGAGAAATACATTTTATTGGATAAATTAATAAAGAATCTGAATTCCACGCTACAATATAATGAAACTTAGTCCCACGTTGAACGTTTACACAATTAACGTGGGACTAAGTTTCAATTGATATTAGAAAACTATTATTTACTTTATGTTTTAGATAAACAGAAATATTCTTTTTTAGAAAAAAAAAAAAAATATTATTATATTTTAGTTTAAAGACTTAAATTAAAAAATTAAAACTTTTTTAATTAATCAAAAATATAAATATACAGACTAATACATATATAGAAACACCCTTCGGATTTTATTCCTTTGCAGCAACATAAGAATAAGTTGATTATTTATTTATTTTCATTTTTTTTTTGTAAATTTCTATTTAACTAAAGATATTAGTATTAGTTATACTAAACTTGTTTAGTTACAAGTTAAATATTTCATAAAGTAGGCATATCATAAAATTGAGATATACAAAATTGTATTCATTGAAAATTCATAGTTCATAGTGCTTGTTTTAATGTTGCTTAAAATCAAAAATTTTAATAATAAATATAGACTCTTTCTATCTATTTTTATAGCGGGAAAAAAGAAAAAATTTTTTCCCTTCGGCTTTTTCTCAAAGAAGGATCCGATCCGGTAAAAAAAAAAACACAAAATTTTGAGAAAACATACGAAAATTTTTTAAGAATATTAAAAATAAAAAAAAAAAAAAACACACACAATGGCAAAAAAAAGTATGGTTCAACGTGAATTAAAGCGTCAACGTCTTGTAATGAAATACGCAAAGAAGCGTGAAATTTTAAAGAAACTTATGAAAGAATCTACTATTTTAAAAGAAAAATTAGCTTTACATAGAAAATTACAAAATTTACCAAAAAATAGTTCTTATGTACGTTTACATAATCGTTGTATGATTACTGGTCGTCCCAGAGGTTTTTATAGAGACTTTGGCTTATCACGTCATGTTTTACGTGAAATGGCTCACCAAGGTTTATTACCAGGTGTACAAAAATCAAGTTGGTAATTTTAATTTTAATTAAAATTTTTTTTTGTTAAAGAAAACTATATTTCTTATAGAAATAGTCTATACCGATTTAATAGATATAGACTAGGTATGAAACTTGTACGTACAAAAAACTAAACCTTAGAAAATATCGAAGTTTTCAATATCCTAAGGATATTGAAAATCTTCGAAAAATTCTAAAAGAATTTTTTTAATACGCAAAATAGTTTTTTTTAAGTACGTTTTATTCGACGTTTAATTTGGTATAAACTTAAAATTAATAATTTTATTGTATTTGATTTAATGATTTATATAAAATATTTATCAAAAACAAAAAAATTGTTTAGTTTTTGTTGGATAACATACTTTTCTTATAATGTATTTTGCGTTGCCCATAATTCGTATTTTATTTTTCCTAAAATCACTGTTATTACATATAACATACAAGATATTTGATTTGTTACTTAAAAATTAGACCTTAAATACTAGTTTTAGTGTGCAAAAGAAAAAATATATCTATTTTTGTTATTGTTTTTTTTGAGGAAACATATAAAATATCGCAGTTTTAAATATACCTCTGGTCATTCCACTGATATTTAAAATTTTAGATAGATTCACGTTGTATTTTTTATTCTATAGGAAATTAATATAAAGACTAATTGGAAAAACAAAAATACGACTGAAAAAATTTTATCAAATTTTTTCAGAAAGAGGGCTGATTTGCCTTTTTGGTTGTAAAAAAAAAAAACACACATACAAAAATGCCACGTCATCCATTAAAAAAAAAACGTACACTTTTACCAGATCCTATCTATAATAGTGTTTCTGTTCATATGTTAATTAATCGTGTATTAAAAAGTGGAAAAAAATCACTAGCTTACCGCATCGTGTATAATTCGTTAAAAGAAATTGGAGAAACTTTAGGTCAAAATCCTGTTGAAGTTTTTGAAACAGCTTTAGATAATGTTACACCTAGAGTTGAAATCAAGCCTCGACGTCGTGCAGGTGCTATTCAATTAGTTCCTCGTGTTTTACGTACAGGGGATAGATCAAAAGCAACTGCTCTTAGATGGATTTTAGAAGGTTGTCATAAGAAACAAGGTTCCGGGCAACCAATGTTAAATAGATTAAAAAATGAAATCATTGAAGCCTATAAAAAAACAGGTTATGCTACTCGAAAAAAAGATGAGTTACACAAACTTGCTATAAATAATGCGATGTACTCTAAGAAACCACAAATTGTTATTAATGCTGTTAATCAAATTACACTTTAAATATAAAAAAAATAAATGGAATGAAATAAATAAAATTTAAATTATTTATTTTCATTATTAAATAATTAACGTTAAGTTCTGACTTTTTTAAAGTATTAAGATAATAAAAAAGGAATAAAAAACAATTTTACTTTTTGTAATAAAATTGGAAAGTAAGTTTCTTTATCCTATATATAACATACAATTTTTTTAATCTTTTCAAATACTTTTATTGATTCTTTATAAAAAGACATTAAGAAAAGAAAACAATTTATCATTTATATAAAATAACTTGTGATTAAATTTATTTTTTACTTTTTCTTGAATTAATGATCTTTATAAAAATATAATTTAGGTTAAAATGATTCTGGGTAAAAAATTTAAACTATACTGTAATTATACTTCTAAAGAATAATTGGCGGACAAAACAACTTTGTTGTTTTGTCCTGAGGAAAAAACAAAAGAAAATAAAAATTTTTTTTTTTAGTAAAGAAAATTCTTTCAGAATTTTCGATAGTGTTTAATTGAAGTTACCTGGCATGCAAAAACCTAATAAAATAAAAAAAAAAAAAATGAATTTACAAATTTCAATCTTAACACCAGAACGTCCTTTTTGGAATGGTCAAGCTGACGAAATTGTTTTACCAACTGAAACAGGTGAAATGGGTGTTTTAAAAAATCATGCTCCTATTATTACTGGTTTAGATGTAGGTGCAATGCTTATTCGTACAAATCAAGAATGGACTTCTTTAGCGATTATGGGTGGTTTCGCATTAGTTAAACAAAATGTTGTAACTATCTTAGCAAATGAAGCACAATCTTCTGAAAACATTGATCCTGAAGAAGCAAAAAATGATTTTGAAACAGCAAAAAATAATCTAGAAAAAGCTGAAGGGGTTAAAGATAAAGTAGAAGCTAATTTCGCTTTTAAACGTTCTAAAGCACGTTTTCAAGTAGCAGTAAAATCAAAAAACTTTTAATTCATAAGAAAATAAAATTCTAAAGAATTTAAGCGAAGCGGTCAGAGACAATAGAAAATTCTGAAAGAATTTCGTCCGAGAAATTCTTTCAGAATTTTCTTCTCTTTTGACTGTCTCTTTTTGATAATTATCTTATTAAAATCTTAATATACTTAACTAAATTAACATGCACCCTATTTGATCTTTTTTAAATAAATAATGTCTGTTTTTAAAAGAAAAAATCGCCAGGAGGTAAAAAAAAGCGGTCAAAAGGATTTTAAATATATAAGAAAATTTGCGGACAAAACAACTTTGTTGTTTTGTCCTAAGGAAAAAACCGTTGGTTTTTTCCGGTAGAATTTTTCCCAAGATAGAACATACACAAAAATGTAAAATTTTTAGATTTTTTTAACTTTTAAATTATTTTCCCGCAAAATATAATACAGACCCGGAAATTGATGCACCCCCGCCTCGGGTACTGCTATATTCAAATTCGCATCTTATTTGCAACAGGAGGGGGTGTTGGCTCGTCAAATGGCAATTGAAACGAACCCGTCTAACCTAATGTACTACCAGCGATACTGGTGAGTTTTAAAACTACCAACGTGAATTGTCCTTAGGAGCTTCGCGCTTGGCTGGTTTCGAAATAGAATTACTTAACAAGTGGTTTTGAAGATTTATTAACAACTTAGTGGATTATGCGGTTTAATTTGATGGTGCGACGGATGATGTTGTTTGTACGAATACCTCTTAATGAGGACCTCCAACCTTGGAAGTGTGCTCACCAAGACGGCTAGAATACTGGTCTTTCAAAGAACAGACCTAGTTAAGCAGTCTGGATAATGTGTGTAGTCAGCAGGCGCGTGTTAGAGCGGAATAATATGATATGGCGAACGTAAGTGAACACCTCTTGACGTCCTGACCTGATTTCTCGACAAATCAAGAGCAGTGTGTAGTGCATCAAGCTACACTTTGAGGCTGCAGAGGACAGGGTAAAGGGTGCACCTAAGTCAGGTTTATGTCCACAACAAGAACCCGGTACACCCAACTAAGGTCAATTCATTGGCTATGTGGGAGTAAATTATCTCCGCTGGGCCTCCCAGAAGCAGATGCCTCTTTGTAATCAAGAGGCTGGTCCGGTCTAGGGTCAGTACGTTGACCCCTGCAATAAAACCCGAAAGGGCGCTTAAGCGAAGGTAGCCTAGCCCTACGGGGTTAACGAGCTCTGTGACTCTTGTTATGGGCAAGGACGTGCTTGGCATGTATGTGCTTTGCATCGAGCCCTTGATAGGTGTCCTTACTTTAATTTCGACAGCTTAGGCGGGTCGTTCGATTTCTTTTCTTCGGATCTTTAGGGGTCTTATTCAGGTGGACGGACTGCGTAAGGCAAGATGGCTCGGTAACCGGCTTGATAGAAACCTTTATTAAAATTTACTTATGACAATAACTTTTCTCGTTTTTCTCGACTTTCTCGTTTGTTACGTTTTTCTTCGGATATTGGTTCTGGGCAGCCTGCCCCGAGTCCAGAAGATGACACCGGTAGAGCTGACGTAGATGCCCAAGCTTTTCCTGGTGAGACTCCGGCTGCCAACAAGGTGATTGAAGAGAATTCAAATGAAGCTTCTGGACTAGTCCGTCTGGTTCCAATCAGGAGCCTAATTCTGAATCAACATCAGAACCACAAGAAGCTAGTGATCCTTTTCCGGAGGAACAACCAGTTAATGCGGTTCGAAACTCAGGAGAGAAGCTTTCTCTTCCAGAGTTAAATAAAGACGTAGATTACAATACCTCTCCTAAGCTTATACTTCCTTCGATCAACTAGTCACACTTCTCTTCAGTTCCTGCTAATGCAGTTACTATAGAGATGATGGTAGGGGTAGCTAGCGATTTCGGTCTTATGAAACCGTCCGAGGTTCTTGACTGTTTCGCTTTTTGACTCTTCTCCCTTCTTTGGGCTTCCCAAACGTATGTTCTAGGTAGTTGGCGAGTGGGTAAAAAGGTATTTAAGCAACAGGTCTTCCAACAAACAGCGTCTCACAAGCTTTTTGTTAATCTTTTAAAGACCCCTGGGTCTACTAGTTTGTTAAAACTTTACGCAATTTGTGTTTCTATCCTAAAGAGGCACTACCTACCTGAAGAGGTAGCAACACCGGATGCAACCAAGAGGGCTGTCTTAGACGATTGGGAGGCTTTTGCAGAACGTTGTGATAAGCCTTCCACTCGTATCCAAGTAAACAGTTTAGAGAAGAGACGTGCCTACCAAAAAGGTGTGATCAATTCCCTACGTGGCACATGGTTAAACATACCAGTGTACTCTCCTGGTTCAATAACGACTAAAATAGACATCAAAACAATTGATGAACCCAAAGCCTTAGACTTCTTTGTGCATCTAGTGCGTTGCGTATTAGAGGAACTCCCTGGTCCTATCGAGTATTAAAGTTGGATGAACGTCGTAGGCGGGGTCGCTCTTACAGGCCAAATCGCTGATTGCGGTCTGGAAGATCAAACGCAATTCAGTGATTCTCCTCACAAAGGAGCACTGGAAAGGGTTCCTCTAGATGCCGTGTTTGGCGTTAAGCGCGCAAACGAAGCAGACCCATCACTAGATCCAAACTATGGATCTAACAACCCCCTTTTGTTGAAATACATTAAGGGGAATAAACAACCAAGTCCCCCGAAGACGGTAGAAAAACCTCAAATCCCGAAGCCTCCACCGGCTCCTGCAGCTCCTTCTGCCAAAAAGGTCGCCCCCGCCCTACGAATGTTAAGAGGGCTGTAAAATGATTGGGGCAATGGCTATATATTAAGTTCTACTGGGGCCTTTACAGAAGACTAAAATATTCACCAAAGGTTCGTCACAAGCGTCGGATCAGTGAAACGGTTGCATAAGGCGATGTCCTCTGTAATTAGGAATACCTATCCAAATAGATGGTTTTACAGGAGTGGTAAACATAGTATTATTTGGTATGTTTACAAAAAGCCTAAAACCCTTAGGACAAAAATTATGCGTTGTATGCCCCACAAATTATGCGTTGTATGCCCCACAAATTGTAAGAATAAATCAATCATATCCGTTGTCAAAGTCAGGCCTCAATGCTTGTATTTCTCAAGATTGGTAGACAATCATTAGGATAAACCTGAACTATCGAACTGGATACCGCCGTGACGTAATTGCCAAGTATAATGGCGGTTGTGCTCTCTGCGGAGTAGGGTTGTTATTTACCGGAATTAGGTATGAACTTCACCATATTCTCCCAATTAGATTTGGGGGAAAAAACATTAGTACAAATCTGTGTCCCCTTTGCAAAGGATGTCACACTAGTGTTAGTTCGGCTGTTGCTAGATGTGACGTAGACCTTTGTAAAGAATACATTTCTAGAGGTGTTCTTGATGAAACTATTCTTGATCGCTTCCAGACGCAGTAATTTGTTCTAATGTTATACATTCGACGGACCGATAACCAAGCTCGAGGAGGAGCCGTATACGTTGAAAGGCGTACGTACGGTTCTGAAGCGAGGGGAAAGAGAACTTACGTTCCCGATACTCTCCTTAGCTCAGCAACGCAAAGAACCTTACCAGGGTTTGACATGTCTCAAATTTTGAAAAAATGGAAAGAAAATTTTTTTTTTTACAAGGGACCAAAGAAAAAATAAAAATTTTATAAATTTTTTTATAAAAAAATTATAGAAATCTCCTGGAAGGCTAGGTGGGTGCGTGAGACTCGACGCTTCGCTTCGTCTAAAGAAAATTTAGCGCAGCGGACAGACAACGGATCTTTATCCTAGCTCTTAGGGCGCCGCGCTAAATTTTATAGGTCCTAGCCTAAGCGGTAAAAAAATTTACTAAAGGTTTACTGGTATACATACTTTACCAAAACTTAAAATAAAAAATATACAACGTTGTTTAGGTTTAATTATATAAGTTGAAAACTTTTTTTTTGTTTAAAAAAATCTTAATAAAAATTTGTTAAAAATGAGAAGTATAGAAGAATCTATAGATAAACACATAAGCAAAATCTATAGATTCTTCTATACTTCTCAAATTTATAAATAACCTAAAAGTAATACTAAAGAATTATTACTACTTATAGGTTAATGGTGTTGTTTTTGGCAGGGCCAGCAAAGAAAATTTACTACGTAAATTTTTCTCGTTTTTCCTTCGAATAAGCCTAAGGACTTCGGACCCGCCTAAAAGAAAAAATTATAATTTATCAATTGTATCGAATTCGAATTTAATTTCTTTCCAAACTTCACAAGCAGCTGCTAATTCAGGAGACCATTTACAAGCTGAACGGATTACGTTACCACCTTCACGAGCAAGGTCACGTCCTTCGTTACGAGCTTGTGTACAAGCTTCTAATGCAACACGGTTAGCTACAGCACCTGGAGCGTTACCCCAAGGGTGACCTAAAGTACCACCACCGAATTGTAAACATGCGTCATCACCGAAGATTTCAACTAAAGCTGGCATGTGCCATACGTGAATACCACCAGAAGCTACTGGCATTACACCTGGCATTGAACACCAGTCTTGAGTGAAGTAAATACCACGGCTACGATCTTTTTCTACGAAGTTATCACGCATTAAATCTACGAAACCTAAAGTTACTTCACGTTCACCTTCTAGTTTACCTACTACAGTACCTGAGTGAAGGTGGTCACCACCTGACATACGTAAAGTTTTAGCTAAAACACGGAAGTGAATACCGTGGTTTCTTTGACGGTCAATTACAGCGTGCATCGCACGGTGAATGTGTAATAATAAACCATGATCACGACAGTAATGAGCTAATGAAGTGTTAGCAGTAAAACCACCTGTTAAGTAGTCATGCATAATAATAGGTACACCTAACTCTTTAGCACATTGTGCACGTTGAAGCATTCCTTCAGCAGTACCTGCTGTAGCGTTTAAGTAGTGACCTTTAATTTCACCAGTTTCTGCTTGTGATTTGTAAATAGCTTCAGCTACGAATAAGAAACGGTCTCTCCAACGCATGAATGGTTGTGAGTTTACGTTTTCGTCATCCTTCGTAAAGTCTAATCCACCACGTAAACATTCGTAAACAGCACGTCCGTAGTTTTTAGCTGATAAACCTAATTTTGGTTTAATTGTACAACCTAATAAACCACGACCGTATTTGTTTAATTTGTCACGCTCAACTTGAATACCATGAGGTGGTCCAACGAATGTTTTAACATAAGCTGGTGAAATACGAAGATCTTCAAGACGTAATGCACGTAACGCTTTGAAACCAAATACGTTACCTACAATTGAAGTGAATAAGTTTGTTACTGAACCTTCTTCAAATAAGTCGATTGGGTACGCTACATAAGCGATATATTGATTTTCTTCACCTGGTACTGGTTCAAGGTCATAACAACGACCTTTGTATTTGTCTAAACTTGTAAGACCATCAGTCCATACAGTAGTCCATGTACCAGTTGATGATTCAGCAGCAACTGCTGCACCACACTCTTCTGGAGGAACACCTGGTTGAGGTGTCATACGGAAAGCTGCTAAAATATCAGTTTCGCTAACTACGTAGTCTGGAGTGTAGTATGTTAAACGGTAATCTTTTACACCCGCTTTAAACCCAGCACCTGTTTTCGTTTCAGTTTGTGGAACCATTTTATTATCTAAAAATGAAACATTTTTGTCGATCCTAAAATAATCTATCCGATGATATAATAATCTTTTACCAAATTTAAATTTTGGTAATTAAAGAACATATAATTTTTTTCTAATTTCCAATTTATAAATTATAATTCTATATAATTTCGTTCCTGTATTTATAATAACTTATTATGCTTTATTTGTTTAATTTTCTTTTATAAAAATTAACTATATATAACTAATATTAAATATATTAATATTATTGATAATAATAATATTTTTTTTTATACTAAAAAACAGTATTATTATGTTAGTTATGTAACTAACTAACATAAACATATATACATAATTATAACATAATTATAACATCATTATAATCTAATTATAATCTAATTATAATCTAATTATAATCTAATTATAATCTAATTATAATCTAATTATAATCTAATTATAATCTAATTATAATCTAATTATAATCTAATTATAATCTAATTATAATCTAATTATAATCTAATTTATTATTATCTGTGTATGTATTTTCATACATACATACACATAAGTTATTTATGTGTATGTAATAATACTTGTATTCTGGATATATAAATATCCAGAATATTTATTCTGGATATATAAATATCCAGAATATTTATATAGTTTTTTCTGGGGAAAGAGGGACTTGAACCCTCACGATTCTCACGAATCAACGGATTTTAAGTCCGTAGCGTCTACCATTCCGCCATATCCCCGTAAATTTTATTAAATTTTTTGTTACTAATTTAATAGTAACATATTTTATTTTTTACGAAAAAAAAATTTTTAAGTAGGAAAAAAACAAAGGTTTTTTCCTCAGGACAAAACAAGTTTATAGTTTTGTCCGCCATATTTTGATTAAAATTTAGGTGAGATAAGATATCCTAAGATAATAATAAGATGTGATAAGATAAGATACGTAGCCAAAAATAATTTAGTATTGATTTTCGACCACGTATCTAGTCGGAAAAAACCTTTGGTTTTTTCCTCAGGACAAAACAACATAGTTGTTTTGTCCGCCATCCTATTTTTTGAAGAAAAACTTACTAAAAACATTAATATAAATTCTTCTTAATAATTCTCTATTTTTTTGTGTAATTGTTCGTTTGTAACTTTGTTTGTAACTTAGAAATAAAAAAAAAAAAATCATAAATTTTAGCGGAAAATTCTAAAAGAATTTTCTTAAATAAAGAAAATTTTCTTTTCTTTTGTTGTTAAAAAATAGTAATTTTTATGGATCTATTTTATACACTATAAATTGTTGTATAAAAGAAAAAATTATACTTAGATTGTATAAATTATTATTTATACCCAATATATAATTTATATATTATGCACCACCAGTCCAGCGACCTGTCATTTGTAACCAGTTTTGTGCTTCAATATAATTTGTTGGAGCTAAACGAATAGCTTCTTTCCAATAATCTGCAGCTTTTTCAAATAAAATTTGTGAAATTTCTGATTGACCACCGAAAGCAGCTTGTTCTCCTCGATAATGATAAATTACCGCAATATTATTTAGAGCACTAGGTAAAGAAGGATTTCTTTCTAAAGATTGATAATAATATTCAAGTGCTCTTCCATGTTCACCATTACTAGTATGAATTAGTCCTATGTTATATAGAATATAACTTCTGTCATATGCATCTGTTTCTAAACGCATAGCTTCATAATAATTTTGAAGTGCTTCAGCATACTCACCCTCGGCTTGAGCTGACATACCATTTCTATAATAAGAAAAAGCTTGTTTTTCACGTTGTGAAGTAGGTAAAACTTTTAAAATAATATCAGCAATTACTGTAAATGTTTTATCAATAAAATTATCATTTCGTTGTGTACGTGGCATTTTTTTCTTCGTTTTTTTAAAAAACATTCCAAAACCATATAAATTTCAAAGATTTAAAATATAGCAAAGCGTTCAGAAGAGAAATTTTAAATTTCAATATTTTATTCGATATTTTCTCTCGTCGCTTCGCTATAATTCTTTAATCTAATACGTAATTAAAATTGTTTTTAATATAAATAAATAGAAATATAAAAATAAACTATAATAGTAATTTTCATTTTTTCTCTAAAACGAAAATATAAGTACTCTTATGTCAATAGATATAGATATCTATAAAATAAAAAACTTTTACGTTTTTAGTTACTATGGTTGGAAGACTTAAACAGTCTTAATAAAAAAAAATTAAATGGCGGACAAAACAACTTAATAAAATTTTTTTTATAAAAAAAATTTTTATTTTCTTTGCTTTTTTCCGATAAACATTTTAAAACATTGGATTACGTATTTTTAAAATCCGTAATTTTAAAGACAGTTTAACTAATTCAAAAAAAAAGGCGGACAAAACAACAAAGTTGTTTTGTCCTGAGGAAAAAACCTCTCTGATATAGAAAAACATTCTATATCTTATTTTTGTTTTTTTTGTTTTATTTATTGGTTCAAGTTGTTAACTCTTTACTAAAATCGTCTGTAGAATCTTATGTAAGAATACTTACATCCAGAAAATTAGCTAATTCAGAGGCTTGTTTTTCAATTTCTTTTAAAGTTAAAGGCTCACCTATTCCAGTAATGGGAATTTCTTTTTTTCCTTTTAGTTTTAAAAAAATAGTTCGTTGAGGATCTAATCCTTGTTTTAATTCAACTTTGATGGCTTCTAAATCTTTTAAGGGATATGTAAAATCGATACGACGATTTTTTCCAGGATAACCCCATCTGAAAATTCTAATAAAACCTTCTTTTTTATTAAATTCGTTAAAACCCCCTCCTACATTCCAAAAGATAAGAAACCACCAATAGAAACTTAAAAGAAATCCTAAACCTCCATAAAAAGACATTAAAAGTCCTTGTGGGAAAAAAGCAATATCTTTAAAATCCAAGAACGAAAGCAAATTAAATAAAATACCTGAAGAATTACCTGCATTATAATTATAAGAACAAATCCCACTTAATAAAAACCCAGAAGAGCCTAATAACACGATGAAAGCCCACCAATAATTACTTATACGTCTTTCTCCGATAATAATATAACGTCTTATAAGGTTACGCGCTGCTTTTATTGGCAATTTATTTTGCGTACCTGTTGGGACACTCGTTTCTAGCGATGTTTTTTGTTCATTTTTTGTCATATTTTTCTCCTTCATCAATTTTTTACTTGTTTTTTTTGTTTTTTTTTTGTTTTTATTTAGATTTATTTTATATAAAAAAAAAATATCTTTATAAATAAATTTTAGCGAAGCAAAAACATAAATTCGCAGACAAAACAACAAAGAAGATAAAATAAAATCTTATAAATAAAATTTTATAAAGTTTTTTTGACGACGGACCTTGTCCTAGCCTAACGGTATAATAATTTTATAAAGTTATTTTGTCTTGAGGAAAAAACCAAAGAAAATAATTTTTTTTTATACAATTTTTTTTTGACGACAAAAAATTGTCTCGTTTTTCTTTACAAAATTTAATCTATATATGAATATATATATAAATATCAATTTCTATGCGTTTTTATATATATATATTTTTTTTCTTTTTTTTTTATAAAATTCTGAAAGAATTTTTTTTGATATAAAAAAATGTTACTGACAACTAAAGGAAAATTACTTTACAAAAGTAACTTCGTTACTTTTGTAAGTGGGAAAAAATCAAAGATTTTTCCCTTCGGATTTGTCTCAGATAAACAATCCGTAAGAAACAAATCAAAGATTTTTTCCCGCTAATAAAATAAATTTATTAACGTTTGTGGTATTGTGAAGCTTTTCGTGCTTTTTTTAAACCATATTTTCTACGTTCTTTAACACGTGAATCTTGTGTTAAAAATCCTTTATCTTTGAATTGTTTACGTAGTTCTATTGTAGTTTCATAGCTCATTCCACTTGATGAATTTTTTGAAGATTCTTCCATTGAATTTTCAATTGAAAATTCTCTAATAGATTTATTTTGATTATTCGGTGTAATAGCATATAATTGACAAATAGCTCGAGTTAATCCTAATTTAATAGCTTCTGCTTGACCAACTAATCCACCACCTTTAACTTTTACAACAGTATTAAAATTACCTAAGTCATTTTTTAAATCAGTATTTTCACCTTCTACACTAGCATCATGTAAGCTTTGTAAGATACTAATAGGTGCTTTAACTGAAAGAATTGAACATGTGTTATTGTGTAAATAATTTTCGGCTGGTATGTTATTAATAATAAATTGACCACCCGGTGCTTCATTTGTCCCTTGAACAATTTGCACCTGTGCCACGGCTTCTTTACGTCTTCCAACACCACGCGCTAAAATATTCATAAATTATTTTTTACCAATCCTGCCCATCTATTATTAATAGATAAATTTCTATATCTATTATTATTTTATATTAAACATATAATTTTTTATCAAAAATTAGTCGGAAAAAACAACTTTAGGCTAGGTAAACTCGAAGAGTTTACCTGCTCGTGTACCGGACTAGACTTCCAGGGAATTCTTTTATCAAAAAATATTTATAAAATTTTTATTTATAAAAATTTTATTTTGTTTGTTGTTTTGTCCGTCATTATTGTTTTATACTTTTTAGCATTAAAAACTTAGAAAATTATGAAAGAATTTCTCTCGCCGCTTTGCTAAAATTTTTTTTTTATAAAAAAAAATTTCTTTAGTCTGTTTAATACTAAACAAAAAATAGAGGATTTTACGTTGGTTTAATTTTCTAAAGTTAACTACGTAAGTTAGTTAACTACTTTTAATGTCAGATCTGTTCGATTAACAAAAAAGGCTCCGGACATACCTATCAAAATATAGGTATTTTAAATGTTATCAAATTCGATTGTATACATGATTATGTATATATATCTGTATATATTACATATGTTTAGCTTTAAAAACCTATATCTCAAAAAATACAATATATGTATTATATATTTTTAGCTATGCATTTTAATAATACACTATATTTTACATATAGTTTACTTAGATAAACTGAACTAAGGAAAATTTTCCGAATTTTCTTCGAGCTGCTGGGCTAATAGTTCGAAAGGATAAAATCTTTTTTTATCCCGCTTAAAAGAATTAAGTTAACAAAATATTGAAAACTTCGATATTTAGCACAGCGGTCAGTTATCGGAAGAAAAAATTTTTCTTCATCTTTTTTGTCTGACATAAAACAACCTAACTACTTCAAAATACTTTCATTTTTATACATTAAAAAATACTTAATGTGATCATTACACTTTTAATAATTTCTATATCTTTCGCTTTATAGAAATCTTTAAAATTGATAAACTGGAAGAAAAAATCTCTAAAGTGAATTTTCTTTTGTAAAAAAAAAAATAATTTATGTACTTTATATACATAGGAGAAAGGGTCTAAAAAAGAAGATTTTTCTTTTTTAATATATAATTAAAGTTAATGGATACATTTTTTATATATACATTTTTTAATAATATAAGTCCCTTTCCCTATATATCTCGAAAAGATATGGAATAAATTCCAATTTTTAATTATTTAATTAAATATGAATAAATAATGTGATTAGTGTGTAGTACACTACCTTTCAATTTTTATTGTGCTGATAATTTTTTAACTTGTTCTAAAGCATTAAAACGGTCAGTAATTAAAGGAGCATCTTGACGATCTTCTGTAAAATATTCATTTGGACGTGGACTGCCAAAGACGTCATAAGCTAATCCTGTACTAACAAAAAGCCAACCTGCAATAAATAATGAAGGTACAGTAATACTGTGAATAACCCAATAACGAATACTTGTTAAAATATCTGAGAAAGGACGTTCTACTGGTTTTCCAGCCATAATATACTCCTTGGGGAATTTTCCCCATTCAATTTTTAACTATTTGTGTGCTATATATTCATTGTAACATTATTTACAAATAATAAATCCATTTAAATCAATAAATGGATAAATGGATAAATGGATAAATGGATAAATGGATAAATGGATCAAATTATTTTTTACTTTTATTCTCAAAAAAATAAATTGTTTTTTTTACCCCCAAGGGAATTCGAATCCCTGTTTCCTCCGTGAAAGGGAGATGTCCTAGGCCTCTAGACGATGGGGGCTTTAACTTTATTATAACATAATGAATGACTAATGTCAATTGTTTATTTGAAAATTAACTTCAATAAAAATTTACAAAGAGAAAAAAATTAACCGGATTTTTCTTTGATAAAAATACGTAGGAAACAATATTTTATTTTGTTTATAACAAAAAAAAGTTTAAAATGAAAAAATCACGTTTATACCGAATTTAAACGTTTACTATTAATACTAATGAATTTAATGTACTAATAAGAAGAGTTATATAACTATTCAAATTAACAAAAAGTTAAAAGGAAACCTCCTGTGTTTTAATTAAAACACAGGAGGTTTATCTCATTTACTTGATAACAAAATATTAAAGAAGTGATATTTCTATCTGGGTTTCAAACGCAAGGGCCTCTTAGAGAGGAACACTTTAAATTATATAAATTTATTTAGCGGCTAAACTTTCCCAGCTATTAGTAACACCATCTAAAATTAATGAACTATTATAAATTTCTAGAATAATAAGTAAAAAAACCGCAAATAAAAGAATTGCTACAGCCATAAGAACTGTAGTACCCCATCCAGGTAAAACTTTACCTGCTTCAGAGTTTAGAGGACGTAATAAAGTTCCTAATGGTGTAACAATTCCTGGTTCTTGTGATGTTGAAGTTTGTGTACTATTTTTTCCTGTAGCCATAATTGATAGTTAATAAAATCTTTTTGTTTTTTTCCTTTCTGTAATATTGTATAATATATATGGAGAATAATTTTGTCTTGTCAAAAATTTTAAATTTATGGAAAGTCCGGCTTTTTTCTTTACCTTCTTTTTATGGTTTCTTTTATTAAGTGCTACAGGTTATTCAGTTTATGTTAGTTTTGGACCTCCTTCAAGAAAATTGAGAGATCCTTTTGAAGAACATGAAGATTAAATTAATAATCTTAGTTAAGTAAAAATTTTAAGTATTCTAAGGGTTGGACTTCACTAATTAATGTTAATGAAATCCAACCCTTATAATACTTCATTTGAAACGTATTTACGATAAATATAGAATTTCTCGTAGATTTTCGTATCGGAAAAAACAACTTTATTGTTTGGTCCGACAAGTAATTTTAATAAAAAATTATTCTATTACTATTTTGCAATACGTGGAGGCTCTCTAAAAAAGATAGAGAAAAAGATAATACCTAACGTTCCAATTAATAAGAAAGTGTAAACTAAAGCTTCCATGAAAGGTGTTTAATAAATTTATTGAAAAGACTAGTCTTTTCAAATAGGAACATAATACCAAATTTTACATTAGTGTAAAACAAAAAGAATTTTCTTCCGAATTACGAAAAGAAAATAAACGAAGCGGTCAGAAGATAAATTTAAAATATCTAACGACTTACCTAAAGTTATAAAAGATAAAATTTAATTCCAATAAGGAGTTAAAAAAAATATTATCTTAGATTTTTTTAACAAAAATAAAATATTAACATTTTATAAAAATAAAACGGAAGAACATAAAATTTAGCTCGTATATTTTCTTCCGTATTTATAAAAAAAAATTCTTTTTATGAAATAAACTTTGATCAAATTTGTTTACACTAACTCAAATTCTTTTGCTCAGAGAAAATCTAAGCCCATCTAAAAAAAAAAAAACAATTATACCGTATTAAAATCTACGGTAAGATAGAAAATCTAATAAAGATAAGAAAAATCACATTACAAAAAAATCACATTACAAAATATGTGAACTTTGTTAAATGAATCTTCTATTTTCTAGTCGGAAAACAAAAAAACAAAGAAAAGTGTTTAGTCCGCCAAAAAGAGAAAAAATCTATTAGAATTTCTCGACGGAAATTCTAATAGATTTTTTCTATATGAATTTAAAAACAAGAATTTCTAAATATTCTTGGTAGAATATTGGAATAAAACTTAATATAGTGATTAGAAAGCTTCACGAACAGATGAAGTATCACCAAGTTTCTTATATTTACCGAATTCTAATTGATCATTAATGTCTTCATCAATACCAGCGAAAACGTCACGGAAAATAGTTCTTGAACCATGCCAAATATGACCAAAGAAGAATAATAAGGCAAAAGATAAGTGTCCAAAAGTGAACCAACCACGTGGGCTACTACGGAATACACCGTCAGATTGTAAAGTCGAACGGTCAAATTCAAAGATTTCACCTAATTGAGCTTTACGTGCATATTTTTTAACAGTTGAAGGGTCAGTAAATGTTAAACCATTTAATTCACCACCATAGAATGTAACTGAAACACCAACTTGTTCAATTGAGTATTTTGATTCAGCTTTACGGAATGGTACGTCAGCACGAACAACACCGTCTTTATCAATTAAAACAACAGGGAAAGTTTCAAAGAAAGTAGGCATACGACGAACAAAAAGTTCACGACCTTCTTGATCTTTAAAACTAGCGTGTCCTAACCAACCTACAGCGATACCATCACCACTGTTCATAGCACCTGTACGGAATAATCCACCTTTAGCTGGGTTATTACCAATGTAATCATAGAAAGCTAATTTTTCAGGAATTTTTGCCCAAGCTTCTGAAACAGATAAACCTTCAGATGTACTTTGTGCTACTCGTTTTTGAATTTCTTGTTGGAAGAAACCTTGATCCCATTGGTAACGTGTTGGACCAAATAATTCAATTGGAGTTGCTGCAGAACCATACCACATAGTACCTGCTACTACGAAAGCTGCCCAGAATACGGCTGCAATACTACTTGATAAAACTGATTCAATAGAACCCATTGATAAACCAAAATATAAACGAATTGATGGACGAACACAAAGGTGGAATAAACCTGCTAATACACCTAAAATACCAGCAGCAATATGGTGAGCTGGTACACCACCTGGGTTGTAAGGGTCAAAACCTTCAGCACCCCAAGAAGGAGCTACTGGTTGTACACTACCTGTTAATCCATATGGATCTGATACCCAAATACCAGGTCCAAAAACACCTGTTACGTGGAAAGCACCAAAACCAAAACAAAGAAGTCCTGCTAAGAAAAGATGAATACCAAAAATTTTTGGTAAATCTAATGCAGTTTTACCTGTACGTGGATCACGGAATAATTCTAAATCCCAGTAAACCCAGTGCCAAACTGAAGCAAGGAATAATAAACCTGAAAGAACAATGTGCGAAGCTGCAGCACCTTCATAACTCCAGATACCTGGGTTTGAAGATGTTTCACCACTAATTGTCCAACCACCCCATGATTGTGTTACACCTAAACGTGTAAGGAAAGGAAGAACGAACATCCCTTGACGCCACATAGGGTTTAATACTGGATCTGATGGATCAAAAACTGCAATTTCAAATAATGTCATAGCACCAGCCCAACCAGCTACTAGAGCTGTGTGCATTAAATGCACAGAAATTAGTCGACCTGGGTCATTAATTACTACTGTGTGAACACGATACCACGGTAATCCCATAAACTTTAACGTTAGTCATTTTTTTATTTCCTTAATTCTTTTTTATACCAAATAAATTTTTTTTATTTATAAAAATTTAATAATAAAATTCTTTAGAGAAGATAATAAATTTCATAAAAATTTATTTTCAAAATTCTCTATGTAAATCTTGTAAGTGAATTTAAACGCAGCAGTCAGACGAGTGACTGCTAAGCCAACCTGCCTAGTGTTCAGGTATTTTTTATCGGACCTGCCCTTCTGATCGCTTCGCTATTTTGAAAACTTCCATATTTTCTATTTCTTCGGATAAATTTTAGCGAAGCGGCGAGATAAACTTCTTTCAGAATTTCTAATATCTCTTTTTTTTTACTACGAGCGTACTCGCGAGTCTCGTCTGCTCGGATCGCCGAGCGGGCGATAGTTTAAAAATACGGGCTAAACACGTAATGTATAGATTACACTTAATCTAAGACATAATATATATATTATCAATATTTTATATGGTTATATACACTATCACTTTATAAAATATAAAAGTTTCTATAAATTCTCTTTGCTAAAGATAAATTTGGCAAATTTGGTTAATTTGATTAAGTTTGGTTAATTTTTTGTTTACGAGCGCTACTCGCGAGTCTCGTCCGCTCGGATCGACGAGCGGGCGATAGTTTATTTTTTTGTTTTTATTTTCTTTGCTTATTAGATTGAATTAAATAAAATATTACATTCTGTAATACACAGTTCTCATATATTAACTCTCCTATATAGTTCAATCTTTTTTTTTTCATTAGTTCAAAAATAGAACTCTACATATTATTATTATATATAATAGTTTAACATTGTTAAATATTTTATATATATTTAATTTAATTTATCTGTTTAATTATTAAACAGTATAAAAAAAAGCCGTCAAATTTTTTCTTTATTTTCATGTAAGTACATCCACTTCTGTCTTATAAAGCTTTTTTTTGTTTTCGGGATTGACGGGGCTCGAACCCGCAACTTCCGCCGTGACAGGGCGGTGCTCTAACCAATTGAACTACAATCCCAGTTAAAAAATCTTTAACTTTTTTTACATAAAAATATAGTTATATTTTAACTATATATATATATAGTATATATATATTATAATATAATTTGTGTTGGCATAACTTAGGAACTATTAAAATTTTAGCATAATAGTTAGTTTTTGTCTAGAGTAAAAATTAATAAATTATTAGATAATTAGATAATAAAAAAAACTACCGGAAAAAACCGTTGGTTTTTTCCTTAGGACAAAACAACAAAGTTGTTTTGTCCGCTAAAGTTCAAACAAAAGATTTTTTTTGTCGCGTAAAAAATTCAAAGATTTTTTCCTACGGATTGCTCTTCTGAAAGACTAGGATAAACCCCCAAGGGTTTATCCTCCGGCTTTTGGTGCGTCATCTTTTTGCTGCGCTAAAAATCTGGTAGAATTTATAGACAATTAAATTCAAATATAGACATTTAAATTCATATTTCAATTAAATTCAAATATAGACATTTAAATTCATATTTTGTGACTCACTTTGAGTGTATTTAAATATATCTCTTAAGTTTAGAATTAGTTAAATAAGTTTAAGTACGAACTCACCTGCTTTTGATGAGTTCGTACTTAGTTTTAGATATTAAATATCTAGACTTAAATCTTAA
This sequence comes from Dunaliella primolecta, assembly GCA_914767535.2. Lineage (NCBI taxonomy): Eukaryota > Viridiplantae > Chlorophyta > Chlorophyceae > Chlamydomonadales > Dunaliellaceae > Dunaliella > Dunaliella primolecta. The sequence continues at coordinate 130,129 of OX922092.1, read as the reverse complement.
ATTTAAAAGAAATCTTTTTTTTATAGCGAAAAAGATTTTTGATTTTTACCCTTTGGGTAAGCATAAATATTTTTGGTTTACCTTCTGGCGGTTTTTTAAACAAAAACAAATATGAAAATAACGAATGACTAAATAAAATTCAAAGTTTTCAATCGGCCCCGCGCTTGGGGGATATTGAAAACTCTGACCGGTTTGTTTATTTTAGCGAACCAAAAAAAGAAAATTGAATTTTCTAAAAAATTAATTAATTACTTTTTTTATATTTTTGAAAACGTGAACGAATTTTTTGAGCAAGACGAATACGAGTAATAAATTTAGTTAAAATATATTTAATAGAATTACGTGAATCATCGTTAGCTGGAATGATATGATCAGATAAAGTAGGATCACAATTAGTGTCAACAATTGTGAAAGTTTTTAATCCAAGTTTGTTACATTCACGAACAGCATTCATTTCTTCTTTTTGTCCAATAATAATCGCAACATTTTTAGAAATTTTTGTTTGAGATAATTTAGTCATATTAGCAATACCACCAAAATATTTTTCTAAACGTTGCCATTTTTTCTTACGTGCTGCTGCTAATTTTTTAGTACTAGAGCTTAAATTTTTGTCATAAATGCTATCAATAGGAAATTTAAGTTTAGGATCTACAATTTTAGATAATAGAATTTGAACAATTTCAGAAATTTTTGTTTGTGGAGTTGGTAAATAGCGAAGACGTGGTAAGAATTTGATTAATTTTTTTTGTGCATCTAAAGCTTTAAATTGACGTTTAACAATTTGGATAACTTGACGTTCGCCAATAGCTTTAGTTTTAAGTTGTTGTAATTCACTTACGTATTGATTTTTTAAAGAGTCATAATTTTGTAATGTAGTTTCAATAGTTTTTAATTGTGAAAAAGCATCATTACATTGTGTTTGAATAGATTGTATTGAAGAAATTAATGTTTCAATAACTGATTTAATATAAGAATTTAATTGACGTGCAAAACGTAAAAGAAGTGAACTGCAAACAACAATGTTACCAGTAGTTGCTTTTGGTGTGCGTAAGCGTGATATGTCTGTACCTTCGTTAGTTAAACGAGAATCTGCTTCGCGACTGCGAACTGTAGCTAAAGCTACTCTATTTAAAATTTCTTTTGGTGGATTTGGTACAATCCATGGTTTGATATTATTTTCTGGAATGTTTTTTAAAGTGTTATAAGGTACTGTGTATAAAGAAACATTTGTTTTTTGTAATCCTTTCATTTCTGATGATAACATTAATAAATATTTATATTCACGTAATTTTTGAGTGTAAGCTGCTAATTGATTAAATAGCATTTGATATCTTGAAGAGATTTGTAATCCTTTTTCTTTAACGAAAAGAGTTTGATCAATTAACTCTCGACGTTTTTGAATAAGTTTTTGACGTTTTTGAATGTAAATCATTCCTTTAGTCATTAAAAGATTACGTTTTTCTGCAAATTTTTGTGCACGTGAAACAATATCATTTGTGTTATTTTTAAAAATTTTAAAAATTTGACGTCCTTTTGTTAAAATAAGTTTACTTTTATTTTTTAATAGTAAAGCTCTTTTAATAAAACGAGCTTTAATAGTTTGTCTTCTTTCTAAAATATCACGAACAACTTTTTGTTTTTCTTTTAAGATAGGACGAATTTTTGAAATTGATTTACAAATTGTTTTCCAGTTAGTTAACATACCTCCTAACCATCTTGTATTTACGTAAAACGAATTTTTAGTAAAGAAAGAAGCTCGAGCAACTAAGCCTGCTGCCGGTTTTTTTGTACCAATAAATAAAAATGTTCGACCTTTTAACGCATATTTGGTTAATGTACTTAAAGCTTTATTTAAACAACGACGTGTTTTTAAAAGATTAATAACATGTTGACCTTTTTTCACAAAAGGTCGATTTTTGTTTTGTCCTTGTTTGTGTAACCAAATATATTGTTTCATACGTGCATGACATTTTACAGTTTTTTCACCAAAATGCATACCATGTGCTAGCATTTCACGAATACTGTTCATTACAAGTGTTGCTTTTTTGCTTTTTGAAACTGGATTGATCTGAATAATTTTACCAATAGCACAATTGAAAGGAGAATTACCTATGTCACGACGTACTTTAATACGTACTTTATCACGACCTAACATTACACCTTTTTCTAATCGAACAAATAAAATTTGATTTCTAACTTTTAAAATTGCATAATTATTATATTTTTTTACATTTTCCGGTATAATTGTCGTAAATTTGCAACCATACATTAATTTATTTAAATTTCTTTTAGACGATTCATCTTTTTTATCTTTATCAATACCAATTTTATCAGAAATTGATGCTTCAGATCCACGACCTGTTAACATCGAAAAAGCATAATTTGATTTTACACGTGTTATTGCTATTTTAGCGTTTTTAGGTAATACTTCTTCTTGACCTAAAGGCACAATAATTTTATAATCAGGTGATAATTCAACAATACCAGCACCTTTTTGTGTTTTTTTTGTAATATTAACCGTTAAAACATCTCCTGGTTTTACAGGAGCCGAAATTGCTTCAGAATCTGATTTAGTTAAATTTGATCCATCTTGTGAAGTAGATATCAATTGTGCTACAGCATATGAAGAATCTTTAAAAGCTGTTACTGCTTTTTTAACAATTTTTGCTTTAATATTACCTTGTTTAGCATTTGGTACAAAAATTGCAAACGGGTATGAGAATTCATCAATTCCTATATTATTTGGTGCTAGAGCTGTAATTTTTAAATCACAGATCTCTCCTACACTAAGTTTCTTTTTTCTAATTTCACCATTTCTTGTATTTCCTTTTGTTAGTTGTTTTGCTGTCATATTATTTATTTTTTCTTTTTTTTATTTTTTTATGATATTTTTTTCTACGACTTTTTTTTGTACGGATATAAATGGGTATAAATGACTCTTGATAATATAAATATAAAAAATTTTTGATCCGACGGACCAAAGAAAATTTTTTTATAAAAAAAATTTTCTAAAGGAAATTTAGCGCAGCGGACAGAGTAAATTTTCTCGGTCCTGGCCTAAGCGGTAAATATTTTTTTTAAGTCGGAAAAAACCACAAAGTTGTTTTGTCCGCCTTAAAGAAGATATTTTTTGTTAGTTAAACACTTTATATTTAATTATCATAACCAATTAAAGTTACAATATACACTTTTTTGAATAAGATTTCCAATTATAGTATGTAATGTAAAAAGACTTAAACCGACTTTTTTAAAACATACCTCGTACTTTTTATTTTGTCCGCCATTAATACAAAATAATAAAAAAAGCCTATTTAAATAATAATTTCTTTTTGAATTATTATTTTAAAATACTTCATGAGCGGGCCATACAAAATTTTTTAGATAAAAAATTTTGTAAATTATAAAGAATTTCTATCGAAGCAGCAAGGCGACGCACCAAAGACTTTCTAGGCGAAGGCGGGCCCGCTTTCGAACCCGCCTAGCCTTCAGGTAAACTCGAAGGGTTTATCCTAGTCTTCCAGGAGAAAATCCGAAGTGAAAAAATCTTTTATTTTTTCCCGCTTACAAAATTAACCTCTTTAATTTTGTTAATCGCCCGCTTCGGGGATCCGGGCGGACGAGACTCGCGAGTCCGCTCATAATAATTTTTTTTTTTCTTATTTAAAGTAAAGTAAATTTACTTTATTTTTTGTTTCTTTTTAGACGAAAGTGTCTTTAATCAAAAAGTAAGAATTAATTATCTAAAAAAACCTTTTTCTTTACTTACAAATGGTAATAAACCCATTACACGTGCACTTTTAATTGTTTTAGCAATATAGCGTTGTTGTTTAGCTGTTAAACGTGTTTGTCTTCTAGGTAAAATTTTACCACCTAAACCGATGTAACGTTGTAATAAGCCACAATGTTTATAATCAATAATACGTCGATTATACACAGCTTTTTCAGGTTTTTCTTTTAAAATAATAATTAAAGATTTTGGTGGAATTAATGGTTTAATAGGAGTTCTACCTGTTGATCGTTTAGCACGTTGAGTACGTTGTTTTTGAACACTACCTAATAATTGCGATAACGATAACACACGAGATGGGTTTGTATTTGATGTGTTAAATTTACCACGGACATTTTTTGTAGTCTTTTTTGAAGAATTTGGAGCTGCCATTTATATTTATTGATTTATATTTTTTTTTCTCAAATAAAGTAAATTCGACTTTTTCAATTGACCCCGCCCAAAAAAATAATTAAAATCTCTGAGATTTAATCGGAGCGGTTAGACGACGAACCAATAGTCCTAGCCTGAAAGGGAAAATAGAAAACTCATTTACAAAATCCATTATGTGAATTTTTTTAAGTTAATTTTTTTCTGTTTCATAATTATCTTGGATAAATTCACTCCGTTAATTTTCTAAAGTTAGTTATAAGATTAGAATCTGACTTTTTTATAAAAATTCGGGCGGGGTCTAGTATAATTGTAGTAATACTCTACTACAAAATTATATTTTTTGAGTCAGTTATAATGAGAAACTATAATTTTATTTCTTTCATTAAATTGAAACAAGTTAATTTTCATTTTTTTTTTTTTTTTTCATTTTTTTTTTTTTTTTTTTTTCATTTAAAATGAAAATTAACATTTAATAAAAATAGTAAAAACTCAAGCTTATAAGATATTTATAAAGATAACTTCTATATAAAATCGAGATACTAGAAATCTTTTTTCTACTTAATATGACGTAAGTAAAATTTTCTAGTTATTTTAACTATACAAAGTTTTTATGGTTTTATTCTATTTTTATTTTTTTTTTTTCTGTTTTCATATTATCATAAAAAACGTTTAATAAAAAATTTAAATGAGTTATATAAATTTTATTTTTGATATAAATGAAAAAATTATTCTTTTAGTTTTCATTTAGCGAAAATTTGAATGGAACGATTCAGCTTCGGAAGCAGGAAATACATCTTACCTTGTCTTAGAACCTTTTCTAGCGGCTCCACTGAGTAAAAAGAAAGGACGGCCCCGCCCAAGAAAAATGAAATAGTGGCTCCTACCTTTAAAGGTTTGACTTCTTCACCAATTACTCTTCCGGATTCTCTTCCAACCCTGGCACAAGCTCCCACTACTTTAATTATAGAATCTGAAGAAAAGAAGGGAAGCACACTAGATACCAACGCCCTTACTATTTCAAGTTCAGGTTCCGAATAGTATTCTTCTACTTCGGAAGCCCAAAATAACCAAAATAAATTGGGCGAGTCTAAAACATCAACCGACGGTTTTGCTGCAGAGGACTCAGCAACAGATGCCCGATAAAAATACAAGTAAAAATACAAGTAAAAATACAAGACGTCGTCGCTGCCGTCCACGTAAAACATTATGTTAATCGTAACATTAACTAAATACAATACTAATTTTATCGATTTTTCAGGATATGACTATCACAGGTCTATCTCTGTTTAAGTCTTAAAAATATAGTTTCTTAGATCTCTCACCGCTTCGCTAATTATGGCGTTGGGATGAGCCGGATGCATCGTGAGATGCTTGTTTGGATCTAAGGGAGGGAGTGGCTTAGCAAGGCGCACTCCCTCCACTCCTGAGCTTCCCTTGGCATATCAAGAATAATTCTTATTTTTCTTGTTTTAAAACTCTTAAAGATAGTTTAAGAATTTTAAAATTTTTGTTAAAAAAATCACTTTGAGCAGACTCGCGAGCCCTGTTTGTTCGGATTGTCAAGCGGACAATAGGTTCGTTTTTTTATCAAAAAACGGAGAAAATTCTTTCAGAATTTTCTCTTTCAGGCTAGTATAAACCCTTGAAGTTTACCTACGGCTTTTAGCTCATAATTTCGTGTAATCTCACCGCTTCGTTTAAATTCACAAAGTGAATTTTCTATTTTCTTCTCCTTAGATCTCACGGAAAAACTTTTTTTTCTCGAGATAAATGAAGTACTTAATAAATGAGTTTAATATAGATAAAAATTTATAATTTTTAGTATTAATAATATCTCTATAATTCTAGAATTGGATCAATAAAAAATTCTAGATCCAATTCTAGAAGTATAGAGATATTAAAAAATATTATTTAACAATAAATAGATTACCGTTAATGATTAAAAATAAAAATTTTTAACCTACAGCAATAATTCTTGCTAAGAAGAACGACCATGTAGTAGCAATACCACCTAAAAGGTAGTGAGCTACACCAACAGCACGACCTTGTGTAATACTAAGAGCTCGTGGTTGAATTGATGGTGCTACACGTAATTTGTTGTGAGCCCATACAATTGACTCGATTAATTCTTGCCAGTAACCACGACCAGAGAATAGGAACATTAATGAAAACATGAACTCCAAGGTTTTTCACCTCGGCATAGACTATACATTCTTCTTTGTATAAATTTGTACAAAGAAGTCGGCGTGTTATAAGATTTCGGTTTTATTCGACCAGGATAAAACTATCATCTTATCTCGTACTCAGCTTATGCTTTTCCTCAGTCGTTACGGGGTTTACAGAAAATAAACTTCCCACGGTATTACCCAAATATTGTTATTTTTTTATTGTAAAATTTGATAATAGTCCGATAAATAATAAGAAAGTCCTAGAAAGTCCTAGAAAGTCCGAGAAAGTTCGAAAAAGTGTAAAAAAGTCCGAAAAAGAATTTATTTTTTGTTTAGGGTGTCGACAACCCTCGATAACCCTCGATGACCCTCGATGACCCTCGATGACTCTCGATGACCCTCGATAACTTCCGATGACCCTTGACGATCCTCGACGACTGTATTTGACACTTGAAGAGACTTGGAAAGACTCGGAGACAATCTTAGATACTCGGGGAGACTCTTAGATACTCGGGGAGACTCTTAGATACTCGGGGAGACTCGGGTAGACTCTTAGATACTCTTAAGAGACTCGGGGAGACTCGGGGAGACTCGGAGACACTCTTAGATACTCGAAGAAAGGCGGGAAGACTCGATGAGTATTATCAATTCTACAAGACTATGGATTACAATCTATGACAATCTATGACAATCTATGACAATCTATGACAATCTATGACAATTTATTACAATTTATTCTTATCTTATAATATTTTCTTTTTTATATTTGGGATTTACCGTTATGAGCCGATTTATTTACTTATTTCTCGCGAAATAAGAGGCCAATTCATTTAGCCCATACGAAGTGAGCACCTAAGAACATAAGACCGTAAGCTGATAAGGCTGAACCATATGATTGGATAACTTGAGATGATTGTGCCCAAAGGAAATCACGTAACCAACCATTAATTGTGTTAGCACTTTGAGCGAAGTTACCACCAGTAATGTGAGATACACCAGAATCAGTTACAGTACCCCAAACATCAGATTGCATTTTCCAGCTAAAGTGGAAAATTACAATTGATAATGAGTTATAAGTAAACTAGAGGACGGATTTACCCAATCCCCCGTCTTCAAATCCGGACGTGAGACTTTCACCTCATCCGGCTCCCGGCAGGCTAAAACGGTTAAATAGATAACCTAAACAACTACATGTTGCTATTGCGCGATTCCGTACGAGAGTGACGTGGCTTACGCTTACGTTCTAGACTCGCACGAGAATCCGATCGCGTCTTTTTAATGTGACAAGTCTTGTGTACCAGTTGTAAGTTAGAATAAGAACCAGACCCTCCTTCACTACGAGGAATAATATGGTCTATCTCCCAGTCAGCTGTATCAAGCATGGTAAAAGTTTTTCCGCAAAGTGAACATTTACTCTTTTGAACCTTTAACAGATAACGAATAGATGAAGGAAAAGGAGAATATTTATCCATACGATTAGTCCAGTAGATCGCAGAGTCTGGATTATAAGGAGATTCGTTACCTTTGACTTTAACGTGTTTTCGACTAGATATCCAAGAAAAGTAAGGAAGGAAATTAGTAACAATTCCCTTCTTAGTCTTCTTCTTACCAACAAGCACCCAGTAAGCGCGGCGAACCTTCCCTTCAAAGAGATACTCACCTTGTGGAAAATACTTCAATCGCGTAGCGCGACGACCTATACGAACACTACGACGGAAGACCCAAGCCCTTAATTTAAGATATATCATGTGCGTCAATTTTCCGAAAACTTTAGCACATTCAGAGTACCTAAAATAGTTAGCCCAACCAATCATAAGCGGACGAAGCTTTTCAATAAGTTCATAGCTACTAACCGACTTATTTCGACGAATAATAACTTTTACTTTATCTAGAAGTTTTTGAACACTCTGATTAGAAGGACGTATTAAGATCTTATATTTACAGTTACCGTATTTACGACGAATCATAATACACTGAAAACCAAGGAACAAGAAGCCTTCACGAGCATCCCTTACAGTCGACTTCTCTTCCGAGATTTCAAGCCCCATTCCAGCAAGCCAAACGCGAGTTTCGCGGATACATTCATTCAGGATTTCAAGGTTATCATGAATAATCACAAAATCATCGGCATAACGGACAAATCCAAGAGCTTTAGATTTTGTAGCAAACCCACGGTTTGCTCTACCGCTAGAACCAGGTCTACGACCAACGTAGTTAACCAAATGGTTTTCTAAGCCGTGTAGAGCGATATTAGCAAGTAAAGGCGATATAACCCCACTCTGAGGAGTACCAGACGTTGTATGAGTGATTTCACTGTCCTTAAGCTTAGCTCTGGACCTTGCAAAACCTTCTACTACACCACACGCCAGCCAAGCAGAAATTTGACTCTCCATCTCAGGAAAAGTCCCCAACTTATGTAAAAGAGCTTTGTGATCAATTCGGTCGAAACACTTAGCGATATCAGCATCGAAAACATATTTAGGTTTTCCTGTGCGTAAGTTTAGGAAGATAGCTTCCATTGCGTCTTGACATCCGCGACCAGGTCTAAAACCGTAGGAATTTGGTTCGAAAACCGCCTCCCATTCAGGTTCTAAAGCAAGTTTAGCCAACATCTGCTTAGCGCGATCCATAATAACAGGAATACCTAAAGGTCTCTTTTCAATTTTTCCCGGTTTGGGAAGCCATACTCTTCTAATAGGAAGGGCCTTACCGTCAAGACTAAGATTTTGGGCAAGTCGAAGTTTACTTAAAGGAGTTTCAGCGACCCTACGATCAAAACCAGCAGTGCGTTTACCCTTATTGAGAGTTGTAACTTGACGAACTGCTAAAAGACGAGCCGAGACGCTACGAACTAAAGCACGTTGCAACCAATGTAGTCGTTTGATGTTTTGGCATCTTTTAGCTCTAAAAATACGGCGTTGAATTTTAGAAACACGATCAGAAGCTGCGTTCCAATCAATCTGATTCCATTCAGGAACTGAAACAAAATCACTATAAAAGCGAGGAAGTTTAGATTTAGATTTTTTCATAACCGTAGAGACGAGCGATAGGATACCCTCACCTGCCCTCCTGGACGTCAGCCTATCGTCAGCACAGACGCACCAACGCATTTGCTTCTTCCAGGAGTCTCTCACCTGTGTGGCTTACGGCTGGCCACCTACCAAGACAAAAGCCTTGGAGCGCACACAGGCTTTCCACCGTTCCGTAAATGGGCTTCACTTGACACTTAGGCGATACACATTACTCCGTGGCACCTCCCAACAAGTGGAAGAATCCGGTCACGAGTGCTGGACGAGACACTCATGTGCAACCCGCTAAGGAAACTCGGAAGAGTTTCCCTGCGACACCTATTGTAATGTCTATGTCGATGTACGAAGCTTAAATGCACGCCATATGCCGATACTCCCCAACCTTTGCTAAACTCAGAATGAGATGCCACTCTCACTCCTACAAGGTTGAAGATAGGGCCACCGGCTGCCCTGGGGAATTTTACCCCTCCCATTTACAGTTAGAGCAAGTGTAGAGAACCCCAAAGAGTATCTCTACACAAGCCCCCCTTCTTTCCCAACATTTTGGTTAGAAGGAACGGGTCGCACCATCCAGAAAAGACCTAAGAAAACGTGGTCCCAAGCTGAAACTTGACATGTACCTCCACGTCCTGGTCCATCACAAGGGAAACGGAAACCTAAGTTAGCTTTATCAGGAATTAAACGAGAACTACGAGCAAATAAAACACCTTTTAATAAAATTAAAACAGTTACGTGAATTGTGAAAGCGTGAATATGGTGAACAAGGAAGTCAGATGTACCTAAAGCAATAGGCATCATCGCAACTTTACCACCAACTGCAACTACATCACCACCCCAAGTTAAACTTGTAGCAGCTAACGCATTAGGAGCTGTTAGTTGAGGTGCTGTAAAATGAGTGTTTTGGATCCATTGTGCAAAAACAGGTTGTAATTGAATTGCTGTATCAGAGAACATATCTTGTGGACGACCTAAAGCACTCATTGTATCATTGTGAATGTATAATCCGAAACTGTGGAAACCTAAGAAAATAGATACCCAGTTTAAGTGTGAAATAATAGCATCACGGTGACGAATTACACGGTCTAATAAGTTGTTGTAGTTGTTTGTTGGATCGTAGTCACGAACCATGAAAATAGCTGCGTGTGCACCTGCACCAACAACACAGAAACCACCAATCCACATATGGTGTGTAAATAAAGAAAGTTGAGTACCGTAGTCTGTTGCTAAGTAAGGATAAGGAGGCATTGCATACATGTGGTGAGCTACAATAATAGAAAGCGAACCAAATAAAGCTAAGTTAATAGCTAATTGAGCATGCCAAGAAGTAGTTAAAATTTCATATAAACCAGCATGACCATTACCAGTGAATGGACCTTTGTGTGATTCTAAAATATCTTTAATACTGTGTCCAATACCCCAGTTTGTACGGTATTGGTGACCAGCTACTAGGAATAATACAGCAATAGCTAAGTGGTGGTGAGCAGTATCAGATAACCATAAACCACCTGTTACAGGGTTTAAACCACCTTTAAATGTTAAGAAATCACTATATTCAGCCCAATTTAATGTAAAGAAGGGTGCTAATCCTTTTGAGAAACTTGGGTATAAATCAGCAATAATAGATTGATTTAATAAAAATTCATGAGGTAATGGAATTTCCTTTGGATCAACTCCAGCATCTAATAATTTATTAACTGGTAATGATACATGAATTTGATGACCTGCCCAAGCTAAACTACCTAAACCTAATAAACCAGCTAAGTGGTGGTTTAACATAGATTCAACATTTTGGAACCATTCTAATTTTGGTGCTGCTTTATGGTAGTGGAACCAACCAGCAAAGAAACAAGCTGCTGCTAACACTAAACCACCAATAGCAGTTGAATATAATTGTAATTCACTAGTGATACCACTAGCTCGCCATAGTTGGAAGAAACCAGAAGTAATTTGAATACCTTGGAATCCACCACCTACGTCACCATTTAAAATTTCTTGACCAACAATTGGCCATACTACTTGTGCACTAGGTTTAATATGTGTTGGATCAGATAACCAACCTTCATAGTTTGAAAAACGAGCACCATGGAAATACATAGTTAGGTTTTTTGTTTATCCTTCAGATCCATGCATGCAATTTTCATTGCACACGGCTCCTATTCGTTTTTAAATAACATTTATATGAATATGTATTCATTCAGATTATTTTAATCATACAAAGCGAAGTGTGGAGTCTTCGAAACCCGCCTAGCCGTCAGATTAAAATCATCTATATAGATTTCTTAGCTCTGAAATGTTACATACTCATATCTTTATAATATTTTGAACTGTGTTAATTTAATTAAATTATTCCTTTAATATTATTTTTAAAAGTTCTTTATTTCTAATAAAGTTCTCTTTTTTTTGTTTCTGAGTTTTTGTTAGGCCCAAAGCTTAGTTATAGTATAACTAAGATGAGGCCATATGTAAACTTCATAGGTAATAATTTATATATATATATAAATTATATAATAATTTTGATTATTTTTATTTGTATATATTTGTATTTTTTTGTTTTTTTTAATTGCCATATCTAAGCGGACAAAATTACAAAAAAATACAATTTTTTCTTTATTTTTTTGGCGACGGCCTTATAGGCGACGGCAAACCCGCCGTCGTCTAAAGTTGTTTTTTCCGACAAGTAATTCTTGTCTAGGAACATATACAAAATTATCACGTTTATATGGAGAAGTGAAAGAGATTTAGGCCTCCCATAATTTTTTACTTTCTACAAAGTATTTATCATTCTAATAAGCCTCCATTTGATATTCAGGAAAATCATATAATGTTTTATTTTCACTACCAATACGATCTATTTTTCAACGATCTGCACTAATAGAAGATAAATCAGGAATATTATTACTAAACACAACAACATGAGGCGGGTTAGTTGAACTTAATACTATTTATGACTCATATTTAGGACTCATATAACAACCATTTTAAATATTTTCAATTGTTGAATATATTTCATTCCAATCAAAACTAGGCGGACAAAACAACTTTGTTGTTTTGTCCTGAGGAATAATTTTGTTGTTGACTTAACTAATGCTGCGTATCCTGATCCAGAAGATAGTTAGGAGTAGTTTTGTTCTTAAACAAGTATAACACAGGCTAGTGTTATTGACACTAGCCTTCTTTATCTTTTTGATATAAATAATTGAAAATTACATTATAATAGAATAAATAAGAAAAACGTTTATTGTCAGATAAATTAAAATTTAATTTTTAAAAAATTCTTTTTTTTGTTTTCAAAATAAAAAAAATTAATTTCTAATAAAATAAGAAATTTAATAAAATTATTTTTTTTTTCTAATTAATAAAAAAGTTAATGTGGACTAAAAACTAGAAATTTAATTAAGATTTTTTTAATTAAAAAAATCTAGAATGCGTATATAGAGGAGTATTCTAGAAAAAAATAGCTATAACAAAGGAGCATTCTAGAAAGAAGAAACTGTGAAAGGTTCGTAAGAACCTGTCACGTAAAAAGGATTGGTTATAGCGGGTTCGTAAGAACCAGCTATATTCAAAAGTATCTATAGTAGTGTATAGAGTCCCAGGTTATAACAACCTGGAACAGGCTATTAGGGTTAACGAAGAAAACTCAGGTTATAACAACCTGGAACAGGCTATTAGGGTTAACGAAGAAAACTAAAGTATGAATAATAGTAGTGTATAGAGTCCCAGGTTATGTTAACCTAGGACAGACTATGGTGATTAACTAAGGAAAGTGTTAGCTAGAGCTTATTCCATTGAAATAAGCCCGGTATATAAGAGATGGATACTAGAGAAAAATGAGGTAAGCGGGTTCTTATGAACCCGCTTATCCTTAGGTATCTATTTCCTTAGGTATCGATTTCCTTAGGTATCTATTTATACTCTTTTCTATTTGCGCTGTTTGGAATAAACAATATTCCAATTAAGAGTGGTGTTATCTTTAGTAGAATTTACGGTTATAATGACTATTGGAGAGATCTAAGAGGTGGCAAGTTTATATAAACTTGCCACACCGAATCTTATCTATTAAAATTCTTTAAATAGTTATTGAATAACAGAAAGGGTTTAACTAAAGACTGAAATTGGAAAGCAAGTTTATCGTGTAAAATTAAAAAGAAAAATGACTCAGACAAAAAAACCAAAGGTTTTTTCCGACAGGTTTTTTACGAGTTAAATCAAATACAGACATTTCGGTTTTTGTGAAGTAGTAGAATTAGCAGAAGTAGCAGAAGAAGCAGAAGTAGCAGAAGCAGCAAAAAGATTTTCAGTTATACGACTCCAACCCAAACCGACTGCATTATATTCAGTTATTAAATATTTTATAAATATAGTTTTACCAGTATGATCAATAGGATCATCGACCCAATATATTGTATGAGGCGGATTCGTTGGTTTTTGTGATAATTTTTCTAATAAAAATTTTTGCCAAGGTAAAGGCGGATTCGTCTTTGTAATAATCTCACTATCTTTTTTATTGTAAATTTAACTTTTAGTACAAGGTCCTTTTACTCGACTGTCTAACTTCATATCAGAAAAAACCAAAGGTTTTTTCCTCAGGACAAAACAACAAAGTTGTTTTGTCCGCCTATTAAAATTGAAGAAAAACAAAATCCAGATATGCAAGAAAATTTGAATAGAAAATTTGAATAGAAAATTTTAAGTTTTAGGAATTGAAGGATCTCGCGAATTACAGTCTAGTCAAGAATCTAATGAAAGATTATTAAGTGAAGAACAAAAAGTTAATATTTCAAAAGGGTTCTCAACTGAATCAATTTTACCAAAACAAAATCCAGAAAGCCAATAAAATCTGGATAGAAAAATCAATGTAGAATTAGTTGAAGGTTCTTCATTAGGTATATCAAGCTTATTAGATTCTCAAGGTTTAGAAACAAGTGTAAAAGACGATTCTGGTTAACTATCAAAACCAAGTGATTTAGAAACTGCTATTTCACAAGAAGAAGATAAAGATATGTGCGAAAAATATAAACTTAAGTATAGTTCTGATAAATCTAGTACTCAGTACTATATATTAGGTTTCCGTTGAACTCAAACTTCAAAATATTCTACAGAGGGGGGTTCGTTTTCTAATGAACATAGAATACGTAATGTACTAGAGGAATTGGGGGTAAAAAATTAGGTCTTTCAATTAGAGTGTGGCGCTAAAACTGGTAAGTTATATTGGCAAGATTATATCAATTTAAAAAGTAAACGTGTACCTCGTCAATTAGCTAAAAGTTTAACTGATAACTTAAATGGTATTGAAATTCAACCTGCATTTAATGCTGATGCATTGAATAAATATTGGCGGACAAAACAACTTTGTTGTTTTGTCCTGAGGAAAAAACAAAAGGTTTTTTCCGACAGGTTTAGTTACTGGTGGTTGATTAGATTGGACAGTAACTTCTGTTGGTTCACTTGATTGAACAATTACTTCTGTTGGTTGACTAGATTCCGAAATAATAATTTTTTTATTTAAAATATTTAGTATGTCTTCGACATTCACATCTCTCGGATTTTCCCATAGTCTTTTACCTCTTGTCCATAAATTTTTATACCATTCTAATGTATTTAAAGAAGTAGCTTCTTCAACTTCAGTAAAAGAATTTATTTCTGTTTTCATTTTTTAAAATAAGTTCTTTTACTGAAGTTTCATCCAGATCTTTACCTGTAGATTCTAAATTATTAACCATTTTTGATAACACGCTCCAATGTGTAACATTTATCCAAGTTAACCTGTTTCTAAATTTGTTTAGTTTACCTTCTTTTTGTTCTATTTTATCTCTATACATTAAAAAAACAAGCATTGGTAAAGTTAAAGCTCTTCTCATTTTATACTTAGCCATTACTTCAGACAATTTAAAATTTGAACATTTTTTTTATTTATCCAAACGCTCTTGAATTCTTAGAAAATCTTCATTTGTTTCAGAACTTATTGAATCTGCAATTTTGAATTTTTCTGTAGGGACAACTTGAATATTTTCCGATGAACTTGTATTTTCAATTATAGTTTCTTCTTTTGTTTTTTCTTTTGGACTTATATCTTCAATTTTAGGTGTTTCTTCTTTTAGTGCTTTCTGTTTAGAACGAGATCTTCTTTTTCTCTCATTTGGTTTTGCTTTTCTCTCCTTTTCCAGACGATTATATTCGTCTGGATTTTGAACTTTTAATAATTCTATTTCGACTTTTTTATTTTTTCTAGATATAATTTTACTTCTTATATTTTTTATGTTAAATAAAGAAAATTTTTTTAGAAAAAATTT
Organism: Dunaliella primolecta; assembly: GCA_914767535.2. Classification (NCBI taxonomy): domain Eukaryota; kingdom Viridiplantae; phylum Chlorophyta; class Chlorophyceae; order Chlamydomonadales; family Dunaliellaceae; genus Dunaliella; species Dunaliella primolecta. The sequence goes on along the minus strand of OX922092.1, from coordinate 114,480 downwards.
TCTAAGGTTTATTAATCATATTTTTTATATAAAAATTATCCAATTTTTTTTTTTTTATTTATTGGCTAATTTATTGGATAATTTATTGGAGATTAAACAACCATAAACAATATTTTTAATTTTTATTGAATTTCATTTAAACCCCTACAAAAATGTAACATTTTATTATACAGTTATTATTTTCATAGTTAAGAAAAATAAAAAGAAAATTTTATGTTTTACCCTACAAAAATGTAACATTTTGTTATATAGTTATTCTTTTCAGGGTTATAAACAATAAAAAGAAAATTTGATATTTTACCCCTACAAAAACGATACGTTTTTGTTTTTTATAGGAAAAACAAAAGAAAATAGAAAAACAAAAGAAAATTTCTATTTTCTAAAAAATGTTTTCTTTTAAGGCTAGACTAAACCCTGCGAATTTACCTTCGACCTTTGGGCGTGGTCTTTTAGCTGCGCTAAAATTACAGTTTTACTTTTTAAAAAGAAAAAATTTCTAAAAGGTTTTAAATAAGTCTTTTATATAGAAAATTTTCTTTTGTTTATTCGTTATTCAAGAACATCTACTATTAACATAGATTGTTAATCTTTTTATATTTTAAGTCACATTGTTTAGATAGCACAACCATATTATTCATCTGAACCTGAAGCTCAATCCTTTTTGTAATTTACATTTGTGTAAAATTATTGAGGTTCTATTAAACAACTTAATTTAGGATAAAAAAATCTTATTTTCCAGTTGTTATAAATAATAGCATGGATGAAGTTTACTTCATCCATGCTATTAATAAGAATTAAGTAGACTTGTCTACTTAATTCTTAAATTTAAGAATTAACCGTTAACTGAAGGAGCTTCAGTTGAAGCTAAGTCTAATGGGAAGTTCACTTTTTCCATAAATCACTAAATGGAGCGGACTATATCTTAATCTTTACAATTCCTAATTATTGTAAATTTAAATACCTTATGGGTATTTAAATTCGTTGATAATTTTCGAAGTAAAACTTCGAAAGAATTTTTCTTTTATTGTAAAGATCTCGGGCATTTCAGGAATATTAAGCTTATTTTGTTTTAATACTCCTGACAAGCTTTTATTGTTGGGACTCAAGCTTTAGTCTCTGAGCGTTCTCTTAAACATTACTATTTACTTTTTAGTAACCCCTTAAGAGCTTCGCTGCGGATTGTCAAAAAGATTAATTTATTTGATGTTTCCGCATTTTACCCGATTTTTTGTAAATTTGTTTCCAAATTTAGCACACAATTATTTAACAATGTGCATTACGTTCGTGCATAACTTCCATACCTAAGTTAGCACGGTTGATAATATCAGCCCATGTGTTTAATACACGACCGTTTGAATCAACAACTGATTGGTTGAAGTTGAAACCGTTTAAGTTGAATGCCATAGTTGAGATACCTAAAGCAGTTAACCAAATACATACAACTGGCCATACAGCTAAGAAGAAGTGTAATGAACGGCTGTTGTTGAATGAAGCGTATTGGAAGATTAAACGACCAAAGTAACCATGAGCAGCTACGATGTTGTAAGTTTCTTCTTCTTGACCGAATTTGTAACCAGCGTTAGCTGATTCATTTTCAGTTGTTTCACGGATTAAAGATGAAGTTACTAATGAACCGTGCATAGCAGAGAATAATGAACCACCGAATACACCAGCAACACCAAACATGTGGAATGGGTGCATTAAAATGTTCAACTGTTACGGAAAAGCCAACTTGGGCGGGGCCGGAACCAAGTTCAAAAGACACCTTTTCAAGTGTTGAGTTACTTTTCCGCCGCTGCTTAGAACTGTTGAAGCGCAGCGCCCAAGGTTTCCCTTGGGTGTCGGACTATATCATAGAGTCGTCGTTTATACACACATTATAAACTTTTATTGGCGACTCCCCGGGCGCTCGAGGGTAGTTTATTGATGGAGCACCTCACCACCTAGTCTCTGAACCTTCCGTAGACTTGTTTAAAGGAATTATTCATTTATTTTTAATAAATTTTTTCTTGTTTCTAAATCTTTTAACACCCCGTCTACGGCTTGGCTGCTGATTGGCATAGCTGCATTCCCGTGTTTAGCGAGATGAAGTACAAAAGCTTCGAATTGTTCTAAAGTATTGCCACGAAAACTAAAAAGTTTATGAAATTCAACATGAATTTCATGTGTAAGAACAACTCCATTTTCGGGAACATAAATAACATCTTCGTATTGATTTGTTCCGTAAAGGTGATGACACTCAAGGTTTTCTGTTTTACCTGTAAGTGCGCACTTATTGCTCCCGTTTTTTAAGACTTTTTTTCGCCAAATACGATATTTACTTTCTTCGCGCCATCGGCGAGGACGCCCACCGCGATCTGGTCGAGCAAATGCTGCTTGAGACATTAATTCTCGACTTTCTTCTGAGAATTCGCGATTGGTTAACGTTGTTCTAACACGTTCACGTCCACAGCATAGACAACCTGTACAAGAACGTCTATAGTTATTGAAAGTTGTAAGATTTTCTGTTGCATGAAAGGGGCAATAAACAACTAAAAGAGATCTTTGATTTATATAAGTTCCGTCAATATAGAAATGACCTCGCTCTCTGATTCGTTGCATTGTCTCTTTTTGTTTTTGCTGTTGAACGCTTCTTGGTTGTCTGTATGGCATAGTTAAATCTTTATCTTTTTTTGTTTTTTTCAATTCAATTAAATTTTTTACTTTTATACTCATCCGCTTTGAAACGTGACATATATAGCTTTGATGTATATAAACACGAGAATAACAATCTTATCCTCCCAGCATTTCACCCAGTTTAACCAGCACAACATTTAGCTATGCTCAGCTTGGAATACGATCATGAAGTTGAAAGTACCAGAAATCGTTTGTGTTCGGAATAGGTCGCTACTCTATTCCCGGTAATTTAACGTTACTGTTAAATTACCTGCTTTTCATTACTGAAAAGACCAGACCATATCTTTATTCTTTACTAAATTTAGTAAAGAATACCTATCTTTTCGACGCGCTTGCGTCTACTCCCAAAGGGATGGTCGTTAGGCATTTAATTGAAAAGAAAGCTGTATAAACTATATACGCTATATTCGCATTTCTACCGGAATCCGTCCCGTGAGGGGGTACCGTTGAGTTTATCGTCATAAGCAGGCGGAACAACTAAGGAAACAAAATTTTGTTTCCTTAGTTGTTTTGTAAATATATCCATAAACATATAATATTGTATTGAGTAATTTTTTGGATCATTTTTAGTATTTATAAATCATTCTTCAGGATCAATAAAGTAATAATCTTTCCTACCATGCTTTATAGACTTTGAAACGGCTTGTGGGGAAACACCAAGATCGCGAGCAGCTTCACTCATTGAAGAATAAATTTTACCTTTAATCGAAACTTTTGTAGGCAACCCTGAAGTACGTTTTTGTTTTTGAACTTTTATTCCATTTGAATTAGAAGTTTTTCGACGATTTTTTTCTCTTGCTACTTCGTATGGCGTGGCAATGGAATAAGTGTTTGATTTTAATTTTTTCCTAACAGCTGCACGTGTAATACCTACACAGTTAGAAGCTTCTTCAATACTTAAATAAACATTTCCTTCAGCTATAATAGCTTTTTTATGAATATTTTCACGTCCTTTATTTAATTGAGAAATATAAGCGCGGTATTCAGGAGTTTTATTATGAAGTATTGTTTCACGAGCAGCTAAAGGACAAGATTTAGCTTTATCAAAACGATTGTAAACGATACCCCCATTTTTTTCATGGGTATCGCTTAATTCCTTTTCACGAGCTTTACGAGTTTGATCGTTAAGCCATTGCCCACCAGCCTCTATTTGGAGAAATTCGAAGTTTTCTTCACCAAAAATACGAAAATCAAATTGTAATACTTGATTTTTAGCTTGATTACTTCTTAGACTAGATCTCCATCTATTAAGACGTCCTGAAACACCACGTCTTCCTGCTGATTCTCCGAAATAGCAAGCATTATTAATTTTGCAACGAATACAATAAATACCAGGGGAAGAAGAAAAGTTTCCTGAAGGTCGCTCAGTCTTTGTTTCCGTGAGACCAGAATTATAACAACAGTCTATAATTGCTAATTGAGATTGTAATTTGTATTCTATAAATTTTCGATATAGAAAATCTACTCAAGTGTCCCCTGTTTCATATAGAATAAGTTCAAAGTTTTCAATACCGTATTTATGGTATTCAGAAACAAATAGAGAATTACCTCTTTTTTTCTCTAAATTTGTTTTCTCAGTAGGAATACGATGTTTTATATTTTTTGATTCACCTACATAATGACGATTTGTAGTAATACATCGTATAGCGTATATACCAGGTGTATTATCCAATGTTTTAGTTTTAGCCTCTGACAAAGGACGAGTTTTACCTGGTACTTTCTTTTCAATATTTAGCAAGGAATCGTCCCCTAAGTCAAAACCCTTTTTTCTAAATTCGTTATCTCTATCTGGATAACTAGTACAGATTATTTTTGATCTGTAGTGCAAAGATTTTATAAAGTAGTTTTTTCTACTTTGTTTTGTTTGGGTTTTTAACATCAAGGGATGTCTTCCTTTTAGATAAGTTTTTCGAACTAGCCCACCATTAATAAAAGTTTTGTTTTTTAACATATATTAATTCCCCCATAATAAAGAATTAATATAATTTAATAAATAAGTTTGTAAATTTACGTGGACTAGAAAGAGGCGAATTTCACCTAAAGGCATACCATCAGAGAAAGAACCTTGACCGATAGGGTAGATGATGAATACAGCAGTTGCAGCAGCTACTGGAGCTGAGTAAGCAACAGCGATCCATGGACGCATACCTAAACGGTAAGATAATTCCCACTCACGCAAAACTCCCAATATTTCTATTAGGCGTAGACTATAATTTAGACTCGTAACTTACCTTAGATATAAAACTATTTATATCATAGTAAGCGTTTACTTTACGAGTGCCCGACGTATTACCAGTAAGCTTCTATATGAAACAAGCCGCTTCTATATGAAAGCAAGCTGCTTCTATATTATATGAAACAAGCTTAACCGGTCTCCTCTTTCGAGTCAGTCGTTACGGGGTATTAACTTAATTAAGTTAAATTTTAATGATAAAATAATCATTATCTTAAGTTAATACTTCCCACGGTATTCCCATACATCTATATATAAAATATAGATATGAAGGGTTCACCGTTATTAGTCGGTGTTACCGATTAGAAACTCAGAGACAAAAAAAACCTAACAAAAAACAAAAGAAACCTAACAAACTCGCTTTAAAACCTGAAGGAAAGGAAAGAAAATTTTTTTTTTATAAAAAAAAATTTTCTAAGGACGTGAAATAGCGAAAATTCAATAATTTTCGTCTAAGAAAGTAGACTTAAAGTCTTTAATTCAGACTTTAAGTCGACTTTTTATAAAGATCAATTATAGATTTTTTATCAAAAGAATTAACATTAGTTTTTGATATTTTATAATTAGGATTCCAATTTTCGAATTCTAGAGGACTTAGATATTCAAATTTAATACCCAATTTATTTCTAATAGTATGTCTATCTACGTTGATAAATTGAGCAGCAAGTGAAACTGATTCCCATGCAAACTGAGTATTTTTTAATTGAATAGGTTGTGATGCTTGACCACTTTTAGGTGATCTTAATTTGTTACCAATAGTAAATTTACTACTAGCAACTTTATTATACAGTTTTGTACTGTAACCAAAATCCACTAAAAAATACTCAATAGCGTTAAATTCTATAGTTTCTAATAGGTTGACTATAGGCGAGTTTGAATTTGAAACTGAACTTTCTAAACTTTCTAAGTTAATAAATTCAGTTGTAGTTTTATCAAAACTCATTATAGGTACAAAATAAAAATCAGCTTCACTACAATGGTTAGTTTGAATATCTTCAATAAAAGACTTATATAATTTTGATTTTTTATTACTAAAATAGTTTCTAAAATCTCTATTATAATAAGCAATCCTTTTTGAAAATTCAATGTAATTTCCTAAATAAAATTTTTTTGTTTTTTTATTGTAAATCATATAAAAACCTAATTTATTTGTATTTCCAGTTAATCGATTGTTTCTTTGTGTGAATATTTCTGGTTTATTTTGAAATAAATCTAATAATTCAAGAATTAAATCAATTAACTTATTTTGTAAATTGGAAATAAAATTAGGTTCTTTCACGTCCACTCTCTTTTCCTTAAAGATTACATAAGGTTTTGTTAATAATGTTTTCATAAAGTATTTCCCCCTGTATTTTTTCTAATCGGTTTTTTCTTAAGAGATCACTCTCTTAAAGGGCCGTAAGTGGTTGACCCATGTAACAACATACACCTAAGAAGAAGTGACATACAACTAATTGGTAAGGACCACCGTTGTATAACCACTCATCTAAAGAAGCAGCTTCCCAGATTGGGTAGAACACTGATTTCCCTAAATTCATCTTTAGGGAGTGGACTATGTCATAATATCTCAATATTATCATTATTACCTTTTTTTTTAATCGTAAAAAAGTTAGAGAATCTATATCTACAAGATATAGATATAAGAATAAGGTTGAAATATTGAGATATTCCGGGCACTATTTGAGCTATTATTGTTGGGACTCAAGCTCTAGTCTCTGAGTGTTCTGTGAAACCTACTCAAGATCTTCATTTACTAATAAATCTTCTTCTAAATATAAAATTTCTGAAGTATTTTCATTAAAATCTTGAATGCCCTTCACAGCTTCACTGCAAGTTAGCGTTCTTTCAATTCGCCAACCAAACATGTTTTTTCGTTCTTCATATACTAATTTATGCATAGTTGATGAGTTTTTGTTTTCAAGACTATAAGGAACAAACGTTTTTAAAGCATGAAAAACTTCTACAAAACTTTTTTTTGGACTTATTAGAACAAATAATTCCTTTTTTTGGACTTATTAGAACAAATAATTCCTTACCTCTATCTTTTACCCTATTTGTACTAAAAGCCTTTTCACTAAAAGCCCAAATAGACCAGCTAGCAAGAAATTCTTTTAACGTTTCATTTTGATTTTTAATACCAGTTACACGCCCAAATTGTTGACCAACCTTTTGTCGAGCCAAAAAATTGAGCATCTGAACCTGCAGAGCCACCTTTCTTACCACCACGTTTCCCCATTTCGGTCTGAAAATTCGAATTAAAAAAATAACGTTTTTCAATGCGATCTTTTTCTCTTGCTTGTGATACAAGTTTATTTCGTAATTCTATTGAATTAATTGTATCGCGAACTCGAAAAAGATATGCACATAGGTCTTGTGGTTTATTTAATACTTTATAACGTAACCAATGAGCTATTACGTGTTCTTTGACCGTTACTTTAACGATATTTTCAGGAGCATTTGTAGACTTGTCCTTTTCAAAGCGAGGAATAATATGGTGTCGTTCATAGAACGACTCTTTATCAGGTTGTTCTGATAGACGTTGTGTTTTTATCATTTGAATATAATAATCATATGCGTTTGTATTTGATTGTTCTGCTAACTTAGATAGGTTAGTAAAGATTTCTTCTAACTCTGATTCTGAAATCATCTTTTTTCTCATAATTTTTTATTTATTTATTTTTTTAGTTTTTAATGATTTGAATATATTTTGGTTTTTTGTTCTAAAAAGTCTGTTCGTTGGACGAATTGAAATGCTTTCTTGCATTTCACCCGGTTCACTCGTTTATTATCCCATAATAAATTCTATGGGTACGAGGCACTTCTAAAAATGTAAACCGATAGCGTTAGAAGTTGGAACAACTGCACCAGTGATGATGTTGTTACCGTATAATAATGAACCAGAAACTGGTTCACGGATACCATCGATATCAACTGGAGGTGCTGCGATGAATGCGATGATGTACACAGAAATTGCAGTTAATAATGTTGGGATCATGATAACACCGAACCAACCGATGTATAAACGGTTTTCAGTTGAAGTGATCCATTCACAAAAACGTGCCCAAAGGCTAGTATTTTCACGACGTTCTAAGATTGCTGTCATAATTTGTAATTTTTTATTAATTTTTTATTTTCTCCGAAAAAAAGTTTAAAAATAACTTTTTTATTCTTTTTTATATTATTCAAGCTTTTTCATTAAAACCTGGTATTATTATAATACCAGATAATTTATCAAAAGCAAGAGCATCCTTTTTATAAACACCAACTTTTATATAATTTTTTATTGTGTATTAAAAAGATAAAATGTTCTTTTCGAGCGGGCAATAGTCTGTGGTATATAATTCTATGAAGATCATTGTTGGCAATATAAATCATAAAATAAAAACTTAAATATTCTAATCCGTACGTAGGTGCAGATTGGTCTTATGGGAAACTCTAAACCACGGATCGGGAAGGAGTCTTTGTTAAGGTTAAATTTACGTTAGCGGGATATAAAAATTAGGTAATTTATAGGTATATATTATATCTATGTTGATATATTTTTAAGTATAAACTATTGATTCACAACCAGTTGTATAATCAATACAACATATTAAAGTTTTATGTAAGAGTACTACAAATATAAATTCTTTATATTTGTGACTATTGGCAAATGTATACTAGTAGTAGTAGTATACAAGAACATAAATTATTGGTTTTTTTAAATATAGATAGATTTATCTATATATCTATCTATCTATTTTATATATCCTCTCTAGGAACTTATTTTTGGGTTACCTGGGACTCGAACCCAGAGCTAATCGGTTAAAAGCCGAGTACTCTACCATTGAGTTAGCAACCCATTCTATTTAAGAGTTTCATATCTAATTTTAACGTAAAAAATCAAAAAAATACATTTAAATCTATACACATTACACATTTATATATATATGATATATATATATTTATTTGCTTATTAATAAATTTTAAAGTTTGTTTTTAATCAAAAATATGAATTTATTTCATAAATATATAAAAATTCAAAAACAGTTTTTAGAAAGAAAAAATTTCAGCGCAACAAAAAGATGACGTCCTTGCAGGAGACGCATCTTGACTTTACAAGTAAACTCGAAGGGTTGACCTATTATTAGCCTTTACGTAAACCTGAACGGTATCGAACCCGCCTAGACTTTCAGGGAAATTCTATTAGTATTTCAGCGAAGCGTTCCAAATACGTTTTGCTAAATTCTGAGTAAAAATTACTCAATAGAATTTACTCAATGTTAAAGATAGGTATTGATTTTATAAATACCTATTGTGATTCTTCTTAAGATAATAATTGTAATCGATACGTTTGTATAAAACAATTATTGAACCAGAATTTATTATCTGGTTCAATAATTGTTTTATTGCCAGTCGGCTTCATGGATAATCTATTATAAAAATAGATTACTTAAATCTATATTTAATATAGAAAAAAAATTACATTAAATATACAAATCGTTTAATTAAAGATTACCACCACGAACAGATAATAAAACAACAACAAGTGGCCCAGCTGCTACAACTGCAAATAAGGCTACTAACTGTAGAATAAGAGTTAGACTCATATAATATATAAAGATAGAATTATGGATAAAAAATCTAAAAGTGAAAATATAAATAATAAGAGTAGAATGTATTATACTCCAAATGGAAAAAACTTTATTTATTAATATAACATATAAAACATAATAAAAATTAAATTTAGTTTTTCCTTTTTGTCTCAACAAAATAAATTAAAAAAAATTTTTTCTAAATTAGTTATTTATATAAATAAATTCGTTTGGAACTAAGTATAAAGTATTCCATAAATTTGTTCCAAATCATTAAGCGGGTTCGTTATCTTGTTATTTCGAATAACTAAAAAAAATACCTAAAAAAAAAATCTTAAGAGCTTATATAGAATATAGAAACAGGTTATTACTTAAAAATCAAAATCTTTAATTGTATATAATATATAATATATATATTATATATGTTATTATATGTTATTATATGTTATAATAAAAAAAAAAAACAAAACAATAAAAAACAAAAAAATTCGATAAAAATAGCCTGCTTAGCTCAGTGGTAGAGCGTCTGTTTCATAAGCCGATGGTTCGCTAGTTCGAATCTAGCAGCAGGCAAAAAAAAATAAAGGTAAAAGTAATTATACTTTATATATATAAAGTATATATATAAACTTTTATATTAGTAATATATATATGAAATAAAAAATATAGATATATGGTGGACAAAACAACTTTGTTGTTTTGTCCTGAGGAAAAAACCTTTAGAAAATAAAAAGAAAAAAAATTTTTTTTTTTTTCTTTGGTTTTTTCCCGAGCAAATTTTTGATTTTTCCGATAGTTTTAAAAAATGTGTGGAAAGTGCCTCATAAAATTCGATTTACCGTATTATGCTATGTAAAAAAAAAAAAAACGTACACGAAAATAATATAAGATAAGGTATAAAATAGATATATAAGACTATATAGATTGGTAGCGAATCTATATAATCAAATTATGAGTAAAATAACAGAAAAAAGAGTCAAACATATAGGATTAATTTAACCCTAAAGCTTATTGCGACTTTACACGTGTAATTACCAATAATCTTACTATAAAACTTACTCTGTCCACTGTGCTAAATTTTCTTTTGTTTTTTCTTATAGGAATACTCATTTATATTGAATTACAAATAAATATTTATAAATTTAGAAGGATAAAAAAAAACCATTTATCAGATAACAAATTAAAAATTTACCAAAGCGAAGATATAAAATATATCTTCTAATTAAAGAAAAAAAATATATTCTAGTGTAAGAAAGTCTTAAACTAATATGTTAGTTTAGTCAGTCTATCTATTCAGTTTAGTACCCAATTCCTTTTAAAAGGACACGAATCTATATTACCTCAAATTCAATATGTATTCGACCCCGCCCGATACAAAAGACATGTCGGAAAAAACCTTTAAACGACGGCGGTCCCGCTTGCGAACCCGCCTAGCCTTTCAGTAATTTTTTTCTGAAAAAAAAAAGTTATAAAATTTTATAACTAAATTTGATTTTCTTTGGTTTTTTCTCAGAACAAAACAACTTTGTTGTTTTCTCCGCCATTATTAATTTACGGTTCTCTGTAGTCAAATCAAATTTGCATTGTACCAGTATGAAAGTTTTAACAAAATAATGAAACTAAATAAAAGGTCATATAAAGTATAAGGTAATATAAGTATAGAAATAACAAAAAAATAAATCATGTTTATTTCCATGAAAGAATCAAGAATAGAGAATAATAAAAGTTTTTATGGATGCTTTTATTTAGGGTCTTTTGATTCTGGCCAAAGTATAACAGTAGCAAATGCATTAAGACGATCATTATTGTCTGACTGCACGGGATTAGCTATTATTTCGGTTAAAATAGATACTGTACAGCATGAATATTCAACATTACCTGGCGTAAGAGATTCAGTACTAGATATTCTTTTAAATTTTAAAGAAATCGTTTTGAAAAAAGTAAAGAATCCGTTTGGTGGTCACAACGGATATAAAAACAAAGGATTGTCCTCTGTTTATGATAAAATAGGTTTAACTTTTTTTAAACCCGTCGTAGGTTATCTTAAAGTTAAAGGACCAGGTATTATTCGTGCTAAAGATCTTCGTTTACCTCCTTTTATACAATGTGTGGATCCTAACCAATATATAGCAACTTTAGCAGAAGATGGTGTTTTAAACGTAAAATTTGTTATCATGGAAGGAAAAAGTTATTATGTTCAAAAACTTTCTTCTAAGTCTAATTCTTCCATAAGTGGCAGATACAATACAAAAATTAAATCTATCGCCCGCTCGGCGATCCGAGCGGACGAGACTCGCGAGTCCGCTCGTAGTTTAGATTCTTCAAGTGGAGCACCACGAAGCGCATCCGCTAAAAATTTATCAAATGTATCTTCTGATGTTTATCAGTCAACGCATGAATTAGGGGACGCTTCAAATTATTGGACTATAACTAAAAAACGTCAAAATTTATTAAAACAACTAAAAGAAATAATGGATACACAAAATAACAATACCCTTAGTTCAAAAACAGAGATCAAATCTAAAGACGAAAAAAGAACAGAGTTTACGACCCCGCCCGATACAAAAACATCAAATATATCAGTACCTTCAGACTTTAGACAATCATCGCAATTTAATAGTACTTTTTTAGAAAAAAATACTAATACAGAACCATTTAACGAAAATTCAAAACAATTAAACATAGATGCAGTTTTTAGTCCAGTAACTAAAGTTAACTACATTATAGAAGGATATGATAATTATATTGTGGAATCTTTTAATGAAAAATATAAGTTAATTGAAAATTTAAATTCATTTTTGGATTCTGCTAAGTTTCTAGAAACTAATTTTCCATACTTTAATAAAAAATGGAAAATAGAACAAGATGAAAAAACCTCAAGTGATTCTAATATCGAAAAAAATGAGGAATTTTCAAACAAATCTATGTCTAAAAAACTGTTAGATTATGTTACAAATTTATCTACATCAGATTTAGCTATTTTATGCACACCGGAAGGTTATAGCCATTATAAAGGTATTGGAATTCCTTCTTCTTTTACTGAATCAAGTATACCTTCTAAACTTAATATTGAGTCTTTTGGTGGACCCTTCGCATCAGGTGTAAATGTAAGTTCAAAACAAGTTGTTTTATTAGAAATATGGACAAATGGAAGTTTACATCCAAGAGACGCTTTATTAATGGCCTTTAAAAGTCTTTCATACACTTTCAGCCCTGAAAAAATTAAAATGACTAATCCAATCTTCTCTAACTCTGCATCATATAAAAAAATAATAGAAAATCTTTAGAAAATCTCGCCTTCTAGGTAAACCCTTCGGGTTTACCTAAATGGGAAACGCATCCAGTACGAGCGCTTCAAAGGCTCGCTCCTACTGAGGAGGTTTTTTAAGCTGGAGAACGCTTGTAGACATACATAGGAAATAAAATTGAAATTTAATAAAGTGAAATTTCTCCCCCGCGCCTAAATCTTCGATTTCGTAAAAAAGATTTATTTTGTTTTCTTTACTTTTTTATCGGAGAGAGAGGGATTCGAACCCTCGGTACAATTTACATTGTACAACGGATTAGCAATCAGCCGCTTTAGACCACTCAGCCATCTCTCCTAATATTTATACTTTATAAATATATATTTATATATAAATATAAATATAAATATAAATATAAAAATCATATATTTTTATAATTGAAAAAAAAAAAAGTTAATAACGTTTCTGGTCATAAGTTTTTTTCATACATACCTAATTATAAAATAAGATTCAACATCTTTAGGGGGACAAAACAACAAAGTTGTTTTGTCCGTTTTGTCCTGCGGAAAAAACCTTTGGTTTTTTCCGACAGAAAAACATCTTTGATGTTTTTCCTAAGGCGGGTTCTTTTCTTATATCCACTGCGCTAAAAATACAGAAGTAAATTCAATTGTATTTCTATATTTTATATATGAATTAAAATTCTTTAATTCAATTTTTTGTTGCATATTAAATTGATAGTAAAAAACATACTTATAAGAAGTACAGGCTTAATAGCTTTTTACAAACGATAGGATAGTTAGTTATAGTGATTAGTGATATGAATCTTTATATATAGATATAGTCAATTTTTTTGAACATTGGAAAAAATAAAATAAAAAATAAATAAAAAAATAAAATAGGAAGCGAAAGACATCACTATAATTCTTATATTAATGGAAAGTGATGTCTTTCTTTTCCTATTTTAACAAAAGAAATTCTTTGATTTTTTGTTTTTGGGTAAGCCCACAAGGGGCTTTGAATGCGCCGTAAATTTTTTTTTAATTTTATTGAAGAGCGAAAGTTTTACTTAAAGAATCATGATTTTCTAAGTTTTTATTGCGACGTAACGGTCGAGAAACTAATTCTAAGAGATCTTTAGTATTAGTAAAACCATGTATTTGGGCAAACGTGAATTCTACACTCCACTTCGTTGAGATACCACGAGCCTCTAATGGATTCGCATGTGCCATTCCTGTTATCACTAAATCTGGTTTTAATTCTTTAATACGCTGGATTTGGTAATAATTATCAGGTTTTTCAACAATACGTGGAAAAGGCACTTTCATTTCAATACATGTTTTTTCTAGTAAAGCTAATTCACCTGCTTGGAAACGTTTGTCCATATATGGGATCCCGATTTCATAAACTATCATTCCACAACGAATTAAAAAACGCGCTAATGAAATCTCTAAAAGATTATCCCCCATGAAAAAAACAGATTTACCTTTAATAAAATTAATTGATTCTGTTAAATTAGCCCAAATTGTTTTTTCACGTTCTTCTAACCCAGTAGGAACAATACCAAAAACATTACAGATTTTTTCAACCCACGCGCGAGTACCATCAGGACCAATAGGAAAAGGAGCAGATATTAATTTACATTTACGACGACGCATTAAAGAAGTCGCTGTACGACTTAAAAAAGGATTAATACCGCAAACATAAACATTTTCACCTAAAGCTGGTAAGTCAGAATAACGTGCAGATGGTAACCAACCAGATACATTAATACCCTGACGTTTTAATTCTAATTGTAATTGATTTGCAATTGTAGTTGGTAATGATCCAAATAGAACAAGTTCTTTTTGTTGTTTATTACTTATATGCAGGTCCGTGTTTGTTGAATTTGAAGAATTTGATGTTACAGTTTTAGTTGCTTGGTCTTCAACTTCCATAGGTAAATTTACATTTTTTAAGGATTCTGGACATTTTTGTGCCATTGCAGCTAAAACAGTATCTTCACCTTGAGTGAAAGCATAATCAAGACCGTTAGCTCGAGCTACTACAATAGGGATACCTATTTCTGCTTCTAAGGTTGGTGCCATCCCTTCTAAGTCCATTTTAATAATTTCTGTTGTACATGTACCAATCCAAACAATTACACTAGGATTACGATCTTGTTTAATTTGTAAACAAAGTCTTTTTAATTCTTTATAATCATTTAATTGTGCAGAAATATCACTTTCTTCTAATTCAGCCATAGCATATCGTGGTTCTGCAAAAATCATAACGCCTAGAGCATTTTGTAAGAAATAACCACAAGTTTTTGTTCCAATAACTAGGAAAAAACTATCTTCGATTTTTTGATAAAGCCAAGAAACACAACTAATTGGACAAAAAGTATGATAATTCCCTGTTTCACATTCAAACTGACCACTATACAGAGCAGCTGTAGATGTTTCATTTGATGGCTCAACTAAAATACTTTGATTAGCTGTTTCTAATCCAGAATTTTTCGATGCCGGAATAGACGAAGAATTTTTAAAAGATTGAAATAGAGGGAATCTTTTTTTGTTTTTCACCATAAAGTTCAAATTACAATCCGCACAATGCGAAATATAATCAATTTTTAAAGATAAAATCATAAAAATACGTGTTTACGTATTTTTAAATATATAAAATTGTATAAACAGACCTTAGAAAGATTTTCTTTTGTGATATTCGTTTTAAATATATAAAAAGCTAAAAGCCAAACAGTTTGAATTTAACTACCGGATTTTTAGCGCAACGGTTATAAGAAAAAACCGTACAAGCGGACGATAGTAAAAAAATCTTTAAGTTTTTTTCCTCACGAGCGGACGAGACTCGCGAGTCTCGTCCGCTCGTATCGCCGAACGGGCGATAGGACAAAATTTAAATTTTATTATAGTCATAAAAACTTAAAAACGAACTCGCCTCATTTGAGAGGACTCTGTTTTTCAATAGAACCACAAATTATTAAATAATTATACAATAATTATTTTCGTTTTCATTTTATAGCCCAGCGACAAGATATAATTTTGATTATTATAAAATTATTCAACATAGGTTAAAAATATCATTAATATTAGAATCAATAAAAAATAATAAGGTGAGAAAATCAACTTCGAAGTCTTGTAAAATTCGATTTAATGGGGACAAAACAACTTTATGTTTTTTTGCGACTAGTTTAGAGTCAATTTTATCCTATTTTTTATTTTAAAAATGTAAAAAAAAAAAATTTATTTTCATTTTTTAACCATAAAAAAAAATAATTTGTTTTGTTTTAGTTTAATTACAAAAAATTTTATTTTTTCATTATTTGTTATATATAAATTAATTTATTAATGAATTAATATAAAGAAATAAAGATTTCTAAAATTTTTAAGTTAAATCAACCTTAAACAATATTCTTTATTATAGTTAATAACTGTTTATTTTTATATGGTAATACCCTAATAAGTTATAAGAAAATTATTATGATATTACCATATAAAAAAAAAAATAAATTATATTTAAGCTGAGAAAAAATACGTTTTGAGAATTAATATATTACTTTCGTAATTAGTGATTTTAAAATCTATTATATAGAGTACCTAAAGCAAATCAGCGTTTTTGGAGAAAGATGATTGAAAACGATTCTTTTTTTTTTTTAATTTTTTCTCCAATTTCATTCAAAAAAGAATTGAACTTTTAGTTACAGTTTTTAGTCATTCTTTTTTGATTTTCCTTTTTATTAATAAAGTCTATTTTTATCTTTTATTTTAGTAGGCTTTTGCTTTTTGCTTTATCCTTTTATCCTGTTTATGAATTGACATAAAATTTAGAGAAAGTTGTAATTTACAATGTTGGGTTTTTTTTGAGTTATAAATTTTTTTTTTCTAAAAAACTTTCATTAAATCTAAAAAACAAAAATAATTAAGGAACAAAATAAAAAATTTTTTTTTTTATAAAAAATTTTCTAAAGAAAACTTTATAATTATCGAAAGTTTAATAAAAAATATTAAAAATTTTTAGAGTTTTTATATAAGATAATATATATCTTATATTGTTTAGTGCACATGAACAAATTTTTTTTACGGAAAAAACCTTTACACGACGGTCCTTGTCCTAGCCTTCCAGGAAATTTTTTTACCGTTAGGCTAGGACATAGGAAATTTAAAAAGTAAATTTTCTTTAGAAAATTTTTTTATACAAAAATTTTCTTTGGTCCGTCGTCTAAAAAAAAATTTTAAAAAATTTTAAATTTTTTTTTCTTTGGTTTTTTCCTCAGGACAAAACAACAAAGTTGTTTTGTCCGCGCAGATTTGAAAACTTAATTTCTTATAAAAAAAGTAATTAAAAATTTATATTTATTTAATTTTAGATTATACAATAATTACGAATTTTTTTTATGTAATTAGGATAAATAATATATCTATTTTTGATAAAAATGTTGTTAATCTTTTTTTGTTTTTATAAAATAGACAAAAAAAGATTTTTTTATTTATTTGAATCCAATTAGGTAATTTTTTATTCAATTTAAGGAAAACTCATTAAACTAGTCATTTCTGTTAATGATTTTTGTGGTCCCTTAATAAAATTAGATTTTTCTGATAAATAAGTGGAATCTTGACCTGAAGAAGCAGTTGGATAATTTTTTGTATTATAACGATATAATCCAATA
The DNA here is from genome assembly GCA_914767535.2 of Dunaliella primolecta. Classification (NCBI taxonomy): domain Eukaryota; kingdom Viridiplantae; phylum Chlorophyta; class Chlorophyceae; order Chlamydomonadales; family Dunaliellaceae; genus Dunaliella; species Dunaliella primolecta. The sequence continues at coordinate 97,086 of OX922092.1, read as the reverse complement.
TCAAGACATAATGCTTGCAGCTCACAGATTAAAACCTTAAAAGCTTCAGGTGTACCAATTGTAAGATCTTTATTTAAGATTAAATTTGACCATAAAGTCATTCTTCCAGTTAAATCATCAGATTTAACTGTTAACATTTCTAATAGGGTAAAAGCAGCACCATAACCTTCTAAAGCCCAAACCTCCATTTCACCTAAACGTTGACCCCCCTGCTTTGAACGTCCACGTAACGGCTGTTGAGTTACAAGAGAATAAGGACCTGTAGAACGCATATGAATTTTATCATCCACCATATGAACTAATCTTAACATATACGATTGACCTACTGTTACCGGTTGATGATAACAATCTCCGGTTCGACCGTCATATAAACGTATTTTACCAGGATATTGTGGATTAAATAGCCATTTAAAACCAGTTTTACAACGTGCTTCATACAATTTACTGAAAACAAAGCTTCTAGACGCTTCAGGGCCATAAATTTCATCAAAAGAAGAAATTTTATAATGTTCGCCTAAATATTTTCCAGCTAATCCTAATAAACATTCATAAATTTGTCCTACATTCATACGTGAGGGTACACCTAATGGATTTAAAACCATATCAATGGGGGTACCATCAGGTAAAAAAGGCATATCTTGCATAGGCAAAATTTGAGAAACAATCCCTTTATTACCGTGACGGCCTGACATTTTATCACCTACTTGAATTTTTCTTTTTTCTGCTAAATAAATATGAATAGTTTCAATATCTTTAATGGATTTAGTAGAAACGAACCCGTTTTTTTCTGCTTTTTTCTTAAGTTTTTTCATTACTTTTAAATTTTTTAACTGACCATTAACTAGTGTTTGAAGAGTTCTAAGAACACGAGGCGGGTTCGTTTTTCTAAATTTTTTAGTATAATACGACAACTGAGAAAAGTTTGAAAAATTAACGACATGGCCAGAGGAAATTTTATTTTGTTGAGATAAAATTTTATTATCGTTAGTTGATTCATTAATAGGTAATTCAGAGAACTTAGAATATAAATTATTTGATAACTTAACAAAATTAACTTCGTTAATTTTGTAGTTTTCCATTAATTTTTTTGTTGGAGCTTCTATAAAAGAATTAAGAGAATTAAGAGAATTAAGATTATCTAGAGATTGTTGTGGTTTCATATCTTGTAAAAAAACATGACGCATTTTGTTCGTTTGATTAAAACCTTTGTGTATAAATTTGTTTAAATTAGAACTAGAAGATATCTTTTTTAGTAATTGTAAATAAGCATTACGTTTTTGTTTTGATACGTTGGAGCTTCGCACAATAAGATTATTTTTTTTTGGCGAAGAAACATCTAAAGATTTTTCTTCTGAGCGCGCTTGCACGCGAACTTTCTTATATTTTTTTACTTTAGAAGAGCGTTTAGGCGAGTCCGTCTTAAAAAATTTAGATGAATAAGCGAATGGGCTTCGCACTACACTACCTGGCTTAACAAAAATTTTAATATCTATAACTTTTGCTTTAATGCCTTTTGGAGCACGTAATGAACTATCACGATACGGACGAATTTGTTTATCTAAAATGGTATATAATAGTTTTTGATAAGGTGTAAAGTCTTTTTTGTTTATAGGAGTTATTTTACCAACTAGAATATCACCTTCTTCAACTATAGAACCTATTTTTACAATACCAAAAGAATCTAAATGACAAATTTCTTCGGGTGTAACATCTGGAATATCACGTGTAATTTCTTCATAACGTGTTGTACGTATTTGCGATGTACTAGATTTAGTTTTTTGTGAAGTTTGACGAGTTTGAGAATTTTTTAAATTTTGTTTAGTTTCTTTTTCTTTACTTTTCATTTTTTCATGAATTTCTTTATTAGTTAATCTTTCTTGTTGAGATATTCCATTTTTTTGAATATTTTCAATTTCATAACGTTCAATATGAACAGAAGTGAATAAATCGTCACTTACTAAACGTTCACTTATTAAAATAGCATCTTCAAAATTATAACCTTCCCACGGCATATAAGCAATAAAAATATTTTGACCTAATGATAATTCTCCTCCTACACTATTTGCACAATCCGTTAGGAAATCCCCTGATTGAACCCAATCTCCTTCAAAAACAGCTGGTTTGTGTGTTAAGCATGTATCTTGATTAGAACGATGAAAGGTTTCTAATTTATATTCTGTTTTTTTAGGAATAATTTTGTTATTAAAAATCGACCCTCGCGCTAACATCGCAGAGTTGAATACATCCGGGCTTTTTACAGAAGACGAATCAAAATTCGGTAAATTTTTAACTTGTGGTGAAAATATATTGAACGCTTCTTTTAAAGTCGAACTGTCCAAGCTACGCCCAATAGGTTCTTTTGAAGTCTGATTTTTTTCGTTTTTAAAAAACGCAGAAGTATAATCCGAATTATTTCTTCTATTTGACGAACTTAACGATTCAGTTTCTAAAGGCATTTTTTCGAAACAGTTAGTTTTAACAGTAGAAAACTTTTCTTTTCTATATAAAAAAGGTTTAATAGATAAAGATACATTAGAAAATTTTACAAAATTTTCTTTGTTTACCGTTTTCATAAAATTAGGCAAAAACATATTAGAAATATTTTGTAACCTATTAAAATTGTTAATATTTTTTTTTCCATCACAAAGAAGGAATCGTTTTTTATTCATTATTTTTCTGGTTAATAAAGTTCAGAAATTTTCAAATAATATTAATAAAAGAAAATTATAGAGAGAAAAAAATAAGCGAAGCGGTTAGACGACGGATCTGGATCCTACCCCTTAGGCGACGTCGGGCCCGCTGTCGCCCCAAGAGTTTATTCTAGCATTAAGGTAACGCCCCGCACAAGAGTTTATGCTAGCATTAAGGTAACGCCCCGCACAAGAGTTTATGCTAGCCCTGAAAGGGCGAGGCCATTTTAATACACCTCTGGGCGCTATGCTAATAAACTCTTCTGGCCGCTGGGCTTTATCTCCTGGGAATTTTCTTATTTTTACAAATTGTAATTTTGTATTCTTAGATTAACATAAGGTAAATATAAGGTAAATATAATCACGTATTATATTTATTCATGTTCTATATTCTATATTCTATATTCTATGTTCTATATTCTATATTTTATATTATATATATTATATGTTATATTCTAGGTATTTTATAATAAATGTTTTATATTAAGTCTTTTATACTAAGTCTTTTATACTAAGTCTTTTATACTAAGTCTTTTATACTAGTCAATAACTAAAATAGACTAAATATAAAATTATTTTTTTATATCGATACAATGATTTTTTTAGCACTGACGTAAGTAACTAAACCACTGTATTTTGATTGAATAACATGACCTGAATCACTAACAGCTCTACCCTCTAATCCAGTACCAACAATAGGACGTTCATGACGAATTAACGGTACTGCTTGTCTTTGCATATTTGAACCCATTAAAGCACGGTTAGCATCATCATGCTCTAAAAAAGGAATTAATGATGCAGCAATTGAAATCATTTGTAACGGAGATACCCCAATATATTGAACAGATGAACGTGAAATTTTAGTAAAAGTTTCAGCAATACGAGCAGGAATCATAGCTTTAGGTAAAAAACCTATAGGGGATACATATAAATCTGCTGCTGCTAATTTAATTTTTTCTTCTTGTTCAGCATTTAAGTAATACATACCTGTGTTTTTTTGAACTTGACCCTTATAAACTTTATAAAAAGGACTTTCAAGGATACCAGATGAATTAACCATAGCGTATGTTGTCATAGAGTTTACTAAACCGGTATTTTTACCTTCAGGTGTTTCAATTGGACATATACGACCATAATGTGTTGGATGTATACCTCGAATAGCTAAAGTAGCGGTGTCTCGGGTAACACCTCCTGGACCCATAGAACTTAATCTACGTTTATGAGTTAATTCTGCTAATGGATTAATTTGATCCATAAATTGTGATAATGGACTAGTACCAAAAAATTCTCTAATAGCGCTATTAAAAGCTTTATTATTAATAATAGACGAAGATGTGAGACTTTTCAATTGTTGACTAATATCTTTCTTTGAAGAAAAATTTGAATGCTTACGAGCCGACTCGCGGGTCTCGTCCGCTCGCAGTGCCGAACGGGCAATAGTAAATTTTCTTTTAATTAAATTTTGGGTAGAAGAAACTTTTGAATCGGATTTTAGATTATCTTCGGTTTTCAATTGGAGCGAGGGCGTTGTTTTTTGAATCAATTCTTTACGTTTACCTTCTAACATGTTTTCATTATAACGAATGAATTTTTCTAATCGTACAAGACCAACTCCTATTTGAATTTGTATTAATTCTCCAGAAGTACGTACTCTACGATTTTTTAAATGATCAATATCATCTGTATTAAAAATTCCTTTTTCGACTTTTATTAAATAATCGGTTGCATATAATACATCAAGACCCGTTAAAGTTAATTGATGTGATGCAATTGTTAATCCCAATTTTTTATTAAAAGCTATTCTACCTTGTTTTCCTAAATCATATGAACGAGGATTCATAAAACGATTATATAACCATTGACGACCTAATTCTGTCAAATTTTTCCCCTTAGACGACGGACCAAGTCCTAGCCTTCCAGGAAATTTTGTATCTCCAAAAGTTTCTTTAATTATACTATCTTGAATTTTATCAGTATCCGAGGCGCCTTTTGTATCTTTTTGGTCTGACTTATCTTTAGTTTTTGAAACGTTTGAATTTTTCGTTTTTGAATGAAGCAGTGCGTATATAGCTTGCCACGCTTCAGGGGTGTTTTTTAAGTATGGATAATTTTGTTTTTTTGAACTTGTAGACGCAGTCGTTTTTATAGCTTTTTGATGATCTTCTTCTATAAACGAACTCGCCTTTTTTACGGATTTATTAGAAAGTTCACTTACAAAATTAACTTGATTAATTTTGTTAAGTGAATTTTCTTTTCCTTCATTTTTTAAATCATACTGCGAATTTGACTCGTTTACAGAATCAGATATAATAAAATCTTGTTTAATTCCTAAATTCTTTTTGTCTTCACCAGTGAACTTGCGAGTCTCGTCCGCTTGCATCGCCGAGCGAGCGATAGTTAAATCTTTTTTATTTTTTTTACTTAATTTAGGTACTGCTTTATTTCTTTCCAAATTACCTAACACTTTTTGAGGGTCCATAATTGATTTTAGTATAACTTTTTCAGATAATCCCATTGCTAATAAAAACCAATAAATAGGGATCTTTGGTCCTTTTTTCATTTGTGCCCAGATATTTTTTTCTTTATCCATTTCAATACGTAACCAAGATCCTCTCATACAAATTAAATCACAATAAAAACGTTTATATGTGTTAACTGGTTGTAAAGAAGAACCTTCTCCTGTTTCAGCGTCTTGAGCATTCGACTTCGAACCTTTATTATCTTCATAATTCTCGTATATTTTTTGTTGATAATAGATTCCTGGACTGCGTAGAATTTGATTAACAATAACACGAGCAGCACCATTTAAAATAAAATGACCACGTTTTGTCATTAACGGAATATTACCAATATATACCCATTTTAAAACTATTTGTTTATGTTTTTTATTAGTTATTTGTACTGGAACAAACAGTTTACTTGTATAACTTTTATTTTTTAAAATAGCTTCATGAGGCTTGTATTCAGGTCGTGTTAAAATATAATATTCAGGGTAGAAAAAGAACGAATAATCTTTTCTCCCATTTGTTATTGGATTTCTTTTTGCAAATTCCTCTATTAAACCTTTTTCTAAAAGTTCAAAAAAACTTTGTCTTTGAACCGTAACAAAATCTGAGAGAAAATATCTATTAATTGGCATAATTTTTTTTTTTTTTTATTTTTTTCTTTTTTCAATCAATCTATTTGATACAAAAATATTATCATTCTTTTTTTATTCAGATAAAATATTTACAAATTTAAGAAAATTTTTAGAAAATTCTTTTAGAGAAGAAAATTCACTATGTGAATTTTCTATTTCTCGGAAGAAATTCTAAAAGAATTTATAAAATTTTATTTTTAAAAGAAAAATAAAATTTTATTTTTTGCCTAAATCTTCGCGAAACAAAAACAATACGGCTTTCCAGGTGACGCATATTGACTTTATCGATAAACTGTTTAGGGTAAGCGGGTTAAAATGCGGTCTGCCATCGCCCGAAGGGAAAAATAAAAGATTTTTCCCCGCTTAACAAAATCAACTTAACAAAATATCTAAGTTTTAAATATTCTTCTGGTCGTTGTGCTAATAAACTTTTCTGGCCGCTGTACTTTTATCTCCTGGTATGTAAGTATTTAAAACTTAAAATTTTTTATCTAAAAGAATTTTTAGCGGACAAAACAACTTTGTTGTTTTGTCCTAAGGAAAAAACCAACGGTTTTTTCCGGAAGATTTTCTAAAATTAGTTAGGCGGGTTCGTTTAGCTCTACTCAAAATGAGGAAATACGACTATTATTTTGTTTATCATTTTGATTCTAGTCAAAAAAAAATATAATATAATAAAGATTATATTTATAGAATAAATCTATAAATATATAAGTTTTCTTATTCTTTTTTAGCGTTCTAGTCAAAATAAATATAAGAAGATTTCTCTAAATCTAAAATAAGGTTGATAAAGTTATTTTCTTAATAAACGAAGCCGCTTTTTACTAACAGTGTTTTTTTACAATTATGAATGAATAATTGACGAAAAATATAAGATTTCCAAACAAGATTCTTTTAGAATTTCCCTTTTTATTTTGTGCTGAGGAAAAAACCAAAGGTTTTTTTCCGACTTGAATTATAAATAGTTTTATAAACATTTTCTTTCTAAAGCTATTAAAAAATATAACTACTGACTATTATTTTAATTCGATTGGTTTTAATATTATTAGGTTAGAACCTGTTTAATTCAATCCGACTTAAAAAATACATATCTAAAACATGTGTGTTTTTTTTTTACTCTGAGACATTCTTATATAAAATTCTTTTATTCATATAAAATTTATAAAATTTTATAAATAAAATTTTATTTAGTCTAAAATAATATTAATACCTATTAGTATAATGTCTAATTAATTTAGAGTTTAATTTATTTTTTTTTTTTTTAGAAAAACTATACCTTAGATATATTACGTTTTAATAGTTTATTACATAAGAAAAAATTTTGAAACTAAAAATAAATAAATTTTTATTGTAAACTATTATTAAACAATTAATTCATATAATTTAATAGTTATTGATTAAATAAATATTAATTTTTAATAAAATGGCTCTTATCTTTTTTGTCTTGTATTGTTATTAGAGTATTAATAATTTATTAATAATAGTAGCGGAGAAAAAATCTTTGATTTTTTCTTATACGACCGTTTGGCAATCCTTGCGGACGAGACTCGCAAGTTCGCTTGTATAAATTTATATTCTGGAAAGCTAGGGGTAAACCCGTAGGGTTTATTCTATAAGGTAAAGCGGCCCAGCGCTCAAACGAGCGCTGGGCTTAAAAAACGGTAGTATACAAATTTTTAATTAATATGATATGATTATTAATACTAGGTTATTGTTTTTATAACCTTATCTTTTTACTCGACTATATACTATAAATTTACATTTGTAGTATTTAACCATAATGGATTTACTTATTCGTTTAATAATGGATTTACTCGTTAATTTAAAACTGTTATTCTCTTTGAGAAAACTCAAAATAAAATAAAAGAATAGTTATGTGTTAAGAAGAATTATTTCAAAAATTTATAAAATTAAAACAAAAAAATTTTTATTTTCTTTAGTTATTATTTTTAATAAAAGAAATTAAAGAACAATTATTCGAAATCAAACTCTTTTACTAAAAGTTATTCAAAGAGAACTAACAGTAAATCTCGCAGCTAATTCAACATTTATGTTCGATGGAATATAAAAATATTTAATCAAATATATTATATGTTAGTTATTTGTAAAAATAACTAAAATAGTATGTAGTTAGAAAAAAACGTAGTAACTACATACTATTTTAGTTATCTTTTTTTTACATTAAAGCAACTAAAGAAAATATTGAAGTTTAGAAATTTTAGCGCAGCAGACAGACGAAGTGAAGCGTCAACTCTTTATCCTAGCCCTTAGGATAAATTTTGTTTTGTTATTTTTTTCTTATATTATTATAGTTTTTGATCCTCCCGAAAAGGGTCCGTATTTTACGGGTAAGCATTCAAAAAATTTAACGTGTTTTTTTTTGTTCGACATCTGTGTATCAAAGCAAGAAGAGAAATATCAAATAAATTGATAAAAAATTGTTTTATTTATATATTATGTTGCTTTTAGGAATACATTGAAAGCACCATTTTATTATTATCTATAGTTCAATACTAAACTAAATATCTAATTTTTATAAATTAGATATTTCGATAATATCAAGTTTCAATGTTTTTTGAGTTTGGAATAAGAGAGATATAAAATGGTTATTTGTAAAAGTCTTCTCTTTAAATCGAAAATACTTTATTTTGAGATTTACAAAATAAGATACTGAATATCTCTGTATTTTATTTTTGTAACAAATACTAAATTTGTATCTAATTAGATTAATAAAAGCAAAATATAATAGAAAATTCACTTAACATAATTAACTTTGTTAATTATGTAAGTGAAGTTTCTATTAATAACGTAAATTTTTTATGACACAAATTAATTTATTAAAGTTATGAACAGACTAGTACAATAACCATTGTAAAGGTACTAAAATCTCTTATTCTCTTTTTTTAATTCAAACTGTTTTATTATGACTACAAGAAAATCAGCTGAAGCTATTACATATCCAATTTTTACTGTACGTTGGTTAGCTATTCACGCAATTGCAGTTCCTACTATTTTCTTTTTAGGTGCAATTACAGCTATGCAATTTATTCAACGTTAATTAACTTATAGTTTTTATATTTTAACATTCTTTTTTAAGGCGGGTTAGAAAATTTACAAAGTAAATTTTCTTTAGTTTGAAAATATCACAATAACTAAATTTATTGTGTCAAAACTAATTATTGTAAAAAGCTTCCGTGACTTCAAGAGGTCCTTACAGCATAATATCAGAAGATCTTTGCACAAAAGAAAAGTAAAAATTATTAATCAAAACCATAAATTGTCCTATAGGAAATATTCTGATTTTGTATTTAATTTTAATTTCATTAATCTTGAGATAACTTTATCTTATTTTAGATAAGTAAAAAAAAAAGTAGGCTAACACGCAAAGCATAGATAGAAAAATAGGGCAAAGCGTTAATAGACCTTAAAAAATATTTTATTCTTTTATGGCTAGACCAAATCCAAATAAACAAGTAGTTGAATTAAACCGTTCAAGTCTATATTGGGGACTTTTATTAATTTTCGTATTAGCTGTTTTATTCTCTAGTTACATTTTTAACTAATTAAATATTATTTAAAGTCTTATTTTTTTTTTTTTAAGTAAGACTGTTAAGTTAAACTTATTACTAGTCAAAAAAAATTTAAAGTATGTAATTTTGAACACAATACAATTTTATCTTTAAGTAACATACTAAAAAATTTTTTTTTTTTTTTGCTATTGCTAATAAACTTAGTGTGTATTATCCTATATTTTGATAAATACACACTAAGTTATTTAACTTAAATATTATATTTGTTTCAAATTCGAATTAGAAAATTTAATTACAAAATTAACGTAATTTATTTGGTTAAGTAACTTTTCTTTTGTTTATATATATATATATATATTTTGTATTTTTAACACATATATTAAGTAAAAATTTTATTTTTATATTTATATATATATATAATTTCAAAAATTGAATACTTTAATAGTGTTCTTTTTTAAGACTAAAATTTTTATTTGTTATTTTATTTGATTTTTTTATCATATTAAAAAATTAATTATGATTACTATTATTACTATTTTAGAGATATAAATATATATTTATATCTCTAATTTATATTGGTAAACGAGTTAGTAATTTTGATAAAAAATTCCGCAATAATATATTAATAGATTTATTAATATAATACCTTCCAAAATGGAAATGTCTTTAATAAAAAAAAAAGGCCCCGCCCATTCGTACTTAACTTGTCTGTTTTTATATTAACTTTAATTTTTTATGTGTTTCTTTTTTTACAAAAAAAAGAAGAACTATGTTACAATATATTAAAAATAAAATATAAAAATTTAAACCTTTTTTGTATCAATTATGGAAGTGATATTACTCCTCGTATAAATAAAAAAAATAAAAGAGTTTGGAGATCTTTGAGAAGTTTAGATTAGAATCTAAAAAAAAAAAAAATATATTATTTACATAAATTTTTCGATTTTATCAAGTTTAATTTTTATTAGATAACCCTAAAAAAAGCAACAAAAAAAAACAGGTTATAAAAAATTACAGACAATAAAATTTACAAACCGAATAAAATTCTGAAACATTTTTCGAAATTATAGGAATTATTAATAATAATTCCTATTAATAATAATTAATATTAATAATTATTATTTTAAATTTTTAGATAAACTATATCTAATAATTGTTTTCAGTATCAGTACGAAATGTATTATTTCGTACTAATTATATTAATTTAAACTTCTATACATTATAAAATTTATATATATAAATATGGTTGAACCTTTATTATCAGGAATTGTATTAGGATTAGTTCCAGTTACTATCGCTGGATTATTTGTAACAGCATACTTACAATATCGTAGAGGTGATTTAGCTAGTTTCTAATTGTTTTAATTAGAATTTTTATTCTAAAAAAAAAAAAAAAAATAAATAGTAATAAGAGTACTTTAATTTGTATTTCAGTAGTTTGAATCTAATTATTAAATTTATGAAAATAGACTTAGAAAATTTACTTGGTAAATTTGATTTTGTATAAAATCAAAAATAAATTTTTATTATGATTTTGTGATTTATGTCAATTTTCATATTAAATTTAATCCAATAAAATTTTAATTTATTCAGTACGAAACTTAGGCTCCGCCCTAGAAATAACATAAAAATAACAGATAGGGCGGGGCCTAGGTTTTATAATCCTCAAATGGAATATTAAATAATAACTTAAATGTTGTAAGTCACTCTAGATTTTATCTAGTAAAACTATTATTTTTTTAGCATATTAATTATTATTTATTAATAATAAATAAATTAATATTACTTTAACGTATTAAATTTAGATTAGTTAATCTACGTAATTTAAAATTTTGTACTTGTTTTAATAATATTATATTATGTATAGAAAATAAAAAAAAAATAAAAAAAAAAAAATTGTTGAACCTATTAAAAAAAATTTGCCTATATAAGTTTAGTTAAACAACTAATTTTCGTAGAGCGTAAATACGGAGCTTGCTTGGGTTTTATTTTGGCTTCTGTTTAAAAAACCCCTCTGATCGCTTCGCTTATACTTAAAAAAATCAAATTTAAGTTTTATTTTTATGGATATTATCTACGAGGCTATTTATTATGAAAGAGGTTCGAATTAAGTCTTCTCTATAAATTTCTCCTTTAAACTTCAAAAAAGATGAAGCTTAAAAAGGTAAGAGAAACAGGCTTAAAAAAAACATAAAAAATATATTATGGGTCAAAAAGTACATCCTTTGGGTTTACGTGTAGGTATTACTAAAAAACATCAGTCGCAATGGTTTGCACGTTTTCATAAAAACAAGTATGCACAAAGCGTTTTAGAAGATCGTATGTTACGACAAACGCTAACTCAATTATTTCCACAATTATTAAATCCGGTTTTTAAAAAACAACGTGATAATGAATCATCTATTGCTCCAAAAATCACACAAATTAAAATTGAAAGAGGTTTAATTCCATATGAGATTGGAATTCAAATTCATGCAGAAAATTGTGATTTGATTAAATCATCAATTGAAAACTTAAAAATTAATAGTGACTTTGTGAGTCGATTACAAAAAACACGTCGTTATTTTCAACATTTACGATTCAAACTAAATGACTCGTTAGATCAACCAGGAGATAAAATTAATTATCTGGAAGGTAACGTTAATAACGAAGAAAAGAAAATTGGAAACGTTGAAAGTACTGTTGATACTTCACGTTTAAAAGGAGATCGTTTTGGTAAAAACGAAGGTCCAAATACTTCTTTTAGAAAAAAGGGTTCTAAATTTGGACGATTAACAAAAAGCCAACTACGTCGTCAACGTTTAATTTTAAAACGTCTTAAAAAACGTCAATTAATTCGTCGTCGTTATAAACAGCTTGCACGCGAAGCTCGCTTCTTCTTAACAAAAAACGGCAATAAAGTTATTCAAAAATTAACTTTAAATAAAGGTAACAATGTTAGTAACACGCAAAAAGGTAATCGTAATAAAGGTATGCAGAAAAATTTTAACAAACGTGTACCTTCTAACAAAACTGTAACAAAAGTTAGCTCTAAGTCTCGTGTTTCTAAAACAAATTTTGGACAAAAACCTTTTAATATTTTTCAGTCACGTATCAAGAAAAAATTTGTTTCCATTTATCGAAATAAAATGAATAAAAAATTCTTACAAGTTTTAAAATCTTCTATTTTAGCGCTTCAAAATTCTTCAAGTTTTGAAACATCAAATAGTGTTAGTAAAAAATGGAATTTCAAATTAGTTCAACCACGTTTAGCACAAAAACCATTACCTAAATTAATTAATTTAATCACTGTTTTAGAACAAAAATCATTAAAAAAAATGGAATCTTTAAGAAAAGATTTTATTACTTTTGGTACAATTTCAACAGCAAGTTATTATCAAATGTTAAAATTCTTAAAAGATTTAAAAGAATACGTTTCTCAAATTAAACGTAAACAAAAATTACAATACACTTTACAAAACTCTGATTTAACAAAACGACAAGATACTTTATTATCACGTCGCCCTCAAGGCGCTCTTGCGGCCACTTCTCCAAGTGTAAGTGCATTAATGACTAGTAACTCAAACTCAGTAATTTCTAAAAAATTAAATAATATTGAAAACGAATGTCGAAAAATTCAATTAATAGAATATTTAAAACAAAGTGTTAAAAAACATCGATCTGACAATATTTATTTATACTTATCTACTATTGCTGAAGCTCGTAAAGATTTACGTAAACTAAAACAATTTACAAAAAAACATGCTTCATTCTTATTTGGTACTATCAATTCTGAAGGACAAAGTCCAGAAGAACAAAAAACGAAAATTCAAGAACGTGTTCGTTTAGTTTTAGATAATAGTCATTCTAAAGCTGACTTAGAAAAAACACTACAAGATATCTTTTTAGAACAAATTGAAAAACAAAGAAACATGTATATAGATAATGTACAATTAACACCTAAAATTGCTATTAAATTCTATTCTGTTAAAGAAAAAAGTGTTAAAGCTAAAGCTTCAATTGTAGCTGATTCTGTTGTGGATGCTTTAGAACAACGTAAAGCCTTCCGTAAAGTTATCAAAGATGCAAAAGAAGATTTAATGCGTTCTCCTATCTCTTCAAGTGATGGGAAAATTAACCGTGTTAAAGGTGTAAAAATTCAAGTTTCTGGACGTTTAAACGGGGCTGAAATTGCTCGTAGTGAATGGGTTCGTGCTGGTCGTGTTCCTTTACAAACTTTACGTGCAAACCTTGATTATTCATATAAAACCGCAAATACTATTTACGGTATTATTGGTGTAAAAGTTTGGATTTTTAAAGGTTATACCACACTTCTATAATTTAGAATTTTTTATATAGAGGTGTTTATAACACTTATTCGAACTATCTCCGTTTTTCTCTTTAAATAAAAACGGATTTTTTAGCAAACTCGTATATCTTGCATTTTTTTTTTTTTTAAAAAAAAAACATAAATTTACTTTTTAGAGTTTCCCTGTACGATCATTTGCTTTATCGTATAGGGAAACTCTAATTCCTTATTGTTTTATAACAATGGAACTAAAATTTTTTGTTAGTTGGAGTTTTTTCCATAAAATTTAACTTATCTAAAATATTATTTTCTTCTAAGAGAGATAATAAATTTATATTTTTCTCTAGAATTCTTTTATATGCTAGTAGAATTATCTAATAAAAAAACTATTTTGATCTTTTCACCACAAACAGATTTATCAACAATTGAGATTATTATTGATAATTATTCAAAATCAATAACAATATATTGTTATTGATTTTTTTTTAAGGTTCGAACGAACCCGTTTTTATTTCTATTTTTGCGTATTTTTTTTATAAAATCGACTTAAAGAGGACGAAAAAAAAAACACACACAAAGTAAAATGTTACAAATATAAAACAAAATCCGTTACTAATTCTATTAGTAGCTTGTTAAACATATAATAGAAATTAAGATTAAATCTTAATTTAATCTATTATAGATTTATTAAAATTATATAATATATCTACCGGATAAAAAAAAAATCCGTAGGAAAAAATGAAAGATTTTTTTTTTTCGGCTCAAAAAATTTTTTTTTTAGTAAAAAATAAAAAAAAAAGGCTATAGTTATAAAACTTATAATTAACCTTAATTGTAAAGCTTTATAAAATATTAGATTAAAATTATTTTGAGTTATAGTTTTTTAGTTATTAATAAAGTTTATTAAGTTTATTAAAAATTCTATTTACTTGAAAAGAGCTTCTATCTAATTTATTAACAAATTAACTTCTTCAAGAAAAGGGGAATTTTATTAAATAAAATTTCTTATCTAAAGTATGGCAATAACAAAAAAACAAAAACTCAGTTTTACCAAATCTCGAATTTTTCAATAGAGCAAAGCGGTCAGAAGGGCGAGGCCGCTTTAAACAGCTTCGCCCTTTCCGGCTCGAATAAGCCCTTGGGCGGGTCGTTACCTAAAGGCTAGGCGGGTTGGCTTCCGCACCCGCCTAGCCTATCTAGCCTGTAAGAAAAAGGCTGTGGTCTTTTGCTTCGCTTATGTTAAACCCTTCTGACCGCTTTTTTTTTTTCACCTCATGGCGGTTTTTTGAAGAAAAACCCACATGGCGAAGAAAAATCGATATGCTTTTTAAATTTTATTTTGCGGACAAAACAACTTTGTTGTTTTGTCCTAAGGAAAAAACCCTTTGGTTTTTTCCGGTATAAAATTTTTAAATAGCCTTAACTATAAGATAATTGTATTTTAAGGAGAGAAGAATGACTTGGGAAAAAACAGTTTATTATTCTCAAAAAAGCTCAGTGATAAAAAATTATCAGTCTATAAAATCAGGATATGTTGAAAAAAGATTGAGACCAATGGGTTTGGGGTATTGGTCTAAAGGTATAAAACCTCGTATTGAAACGCATTCAAATCCACCTGATAAAGATTTTTTAAAACATTGTTTTTTCAATCAATGTTTTGATAAAGGACGATTAAAAAATTTTGTGTTATGGTTTTTAAAAAATTATGGACAAAATAAAACAGTAAAATTAGTAGAACAATTAAAAAACATCGGGTTTGAATATGCATCTAAAGCAGGTATTTCATTAGGTATTGATGATTTAAAAATTCCATATAGAAAATCCGATTTAATTTTTGACGCAGAAAAAATTACAACCAATACAATACATCAATATGCACGAGGTGAAATAACAGGTGTAGAACGTTTTCAACGTTTAATAGATACTTGGCATAGAACAAGTGAAAGTTTAAAACAAGAAGTTATTGATTATTTTGAAGCTACTGATATTTTAAATCCGGTTTATATGATGGCTTTTTCAGGAGCTCGAGGTAATATATCTCAAGTACGACAATTAGTGGGTATGAGAGGTTTAATGGCTGATCCACAAGGGCAAATTATTGATTTTCCTATTCGAAGTAATTTTCGTGAAGGATTAACATTAACGGAATATCTTATTTCTAGTTACGGAGCACGAAAAGGTATTGTTGATACTGCTTTGCGTACAGCAAATGCTGGCTATTTAACACGACGTTTAGTTGATGTAGCACAGCATGTAATTATATCTCATTTTGATTGTGGTACACATCGAGGAATTTTTTTAAAAGACATGAAAGAAGGAAATAAGACTATACATTCTTTAATACAAAGGGTGGTTGGTCGTATTTTAGCCCGCGATCTTATAGATACTTCATTAATTTCAAAAGATCAGAATGAAATTCCAAAAGATCAGATTAAAGAAAATGTACCAAGTACGTTTTCTAATGACGGTTTAAAAAATTCAGATTTACGTCAATATCCAATATTAGCAAAAAGAAACGAAGAAATTACAATGGATTTAGCTCTTTCTATTGTCCAAAAATTTGATAAAATTTTTGTGCGTTCTCCACTTACTTGTGAAACAAATCAATTAATTTGCCAATTATGCTATGGTTGGAGTTTAGGTCAAGGTTCTACTTTAGTATCTATTGGTGAAGCTGTAGGTGTTGTAGCAGCCCAATCAATTGGTGAACCTGGTACACAATTAACAATGCGAACATTTCATACAGGAGGTGTTTTTTCAGGAGATATTAGTGATCAAATTAGAGCACCTTTTTATGCTATGGTAGAATATCCTACAGCTATTCCAGGTACTTTAATACGTACACCTGAAGGTAAAATAGCATTTTTAACAAAGGGTGAAGGATCGTTTTGTGTTAAAAAAATTGAACAAAATAAAATTTGCCAAGAAAATTCTCAAGATAAATTTACTTCTTTAACAAGTGGAGAACATTCTTCTGATATGCCTGCTAAAGACATAGACCCAAATACTGTGTCATTATCTTCAACACGTCAGTTCAAAATACCAAGTTATACTCTTTTATATATACGTAATAAACAATCTGTTAATGAAAAAGAAGTAATTGCTCAAATATCAACAATTAGTCGAAAAAGTAATGCTACAGATGTTGCTGAATTAACAATTCAATCAGAATATGAAGGTCAATTTTACTCGAAAACCTTAGGTTTTCGTGAAAAATTTGTGGGTGATGCTAAACTTATAGAATCTGGTCTAGCACAAATTCGTAACCAAAAGAATCAAAGTTCGCCAATATCCGATATAAGTCAAACTAATCCAAAAGATACTTCTTTTTTAAAGAATTCTTTAAACAATTCTTTAAACATTAATTATATAGATAAATTATATGAATCTTGGACTTGGGGTTATGCATGGGTTTTATCGGGAAAAATTTATGAATTAAATTTACGAGGTGAAACTTGTTTTCCTAAATTAGGAGATTTAGTTAATACAAATAGTTCTATGAATCAGACACAATGGAATGTTAATTTTAATAATGGTCCAGCTAAGATGTATTATACGTATACAGAACCACAATTTGGTAGTAAAAATTTATCATATAGATTACCTAAATTATTAAGTCCTACTTCATATCAAAATATTTTTAATAAAGATATGTCTGGCATTGGAATGGATGCCTCTAATGTTTGTATAGCACAACCTTTTTTCTTTTTTGACATTTTAAAAATACGTTTTCAAAAATACGGTTATATTTTAACTTCTCGAAAAAAATCTTCGTCTTTTGAAGATAATCTTTTTGGTTCTAAATTTTTAGGAAATGATTTATTATTTAGAATGTATGAAATTTATCCTAATATAAGTCCTAACCTTGTAAAACAAAATAATTCTAAAACTCCTCAAAAAAAACAAAACGTTAAAGGTAATCGAACTCTGTTACATTGGTTTCCTTACCAAGCCCAAACTTCTACAGGAGGTTTTATGATTTTTGAGAAACTTTTTAAGGAAGAAAATAAAAATTCTTTAAATAAAAATATTCTCCATTTACAAAGAAACGAAAAGTTATCTAATAAATTTAGCGCAGCGGAGAGAGAAAATTCTAAGGAATTTAAAAGTTCGAATTTTCGATTTACTCCGAGCAATTCGGTCGATTTTTCGAAATTGCTCGGAAAAAACCAAAGGTTTTCTCCGCCTAAAATTAACTCAAAAAATTTAGAAAATTTACCACGTCAATTTTCTTCCCAATCTATAGGAAATTATAGTTCTCAATTTAAATTCTATAAAAAAGATTCACCCTTACCATTACTTCGTAGTGGTTGTACACAAAGTCCACAACAAACAAAACTTCAACCTCGTTTATCTTCTCAAAATTCATCTAAAACTACAGAATCTTATATCCGTCAATCTTCTAATTTATCTTCAAAAGATAAACAAATTAACAAAAATTTACGTTTATCAAATGCTAATATGTCGTTAAAAAAACAATCTTTTTCATCTTCTCTTAAAGCTGATTTTATAAAACAATTAAATCAAGAATTACACTATGAAAAAACACAACATGATTTACAAGGCTTTTCTATTTTTAAATTAAATAGATTTAAAGGTTTTATACGAGAACAAAATAAATTTAAACCACTTAGTTCGGAAATTTCTAAATGTCGGAAATTTGGTATGCGTTGGCAAAATTCATATCAATTATGTGTTAAATCTACATTGGATAATCTTTATAGTTCTAACAAAGATAAAACAACTCATTTTTATTCATCTATGCTAAATAATCGTTTCAATGTTTCTTCAAAACATAAAAATACGATTAAAAATATAAATATAAATATAAATAATAATTTGAATTTATTCTTTAATAAACGTATATTATGGGTTCCTAATCAATTTTTTCAATTAATAAGAACTGTGAATTTCTCAAGTAAAAAATCATTATCGGATTCTTTTACTTCTTTTAATAATTATATTAATGTACGTCCAACAGATGCTGCATTATTTTTTTCAAAACCTCCTCTTTTTGTACAAATTAATCGTCAAGGTCATTTAAAATCTTTTACTTCTTATATCGACTTTCCATCTTTATTAACTAGTTTTAATTCGTATAAGGGTTTGAATTTAGAGCATGTTGAAGAAAATTCTCCGAATTTTCTTCGAAATATGGGTTCTTTGAAGAAAAACGGACATGATTTTGCATCAATAAAAAACAATATCAATAATAATAATAATAATGTATTCAATTCTAGTGCGTTTAAACAATATAAAGAATCGTCTATTAATCAGAGTTTTGGATTTAATCAAAAATGGATTTATTGTCGAAAAGAATCAAATTTATCACTTAGTCAAAAACAAAATAGTATCTTTAGTCAAATCCAGAATAAAAGTAAATCTATTACCTTTTTAAAAGAGGCGGACAAAACAACCAAGTTGTTTTGTTCTGGGGAAAAAAGAAAAGGTTTTTTCCGACCGGTTTTTTCTTTAAATAATCACTTCAATTCATTCTATTTTCATTTTATTACATTTTGTACTTTAGCTTCTTTTAAAGAGAAAAAACAAAAACAAACATGGTTAACTTCTTTTAAGACCGACGATTTATTTATTATCAATTCTACAAATAAACTTTTAAAAACATCTGGGCTTCACACTATAAAAAATAATATCAATAAACATGAAATTTCAGATAGTATAAAACAAAACCCTCTTGATTCACAAAAAGTTAAGATGTCTACGTCATATAGATTCTCGAATATAATCTCAAATTCAATAAAAAATCAAATAAAAAAACTTAATTGTTTTACTCATAAAGAACAACTTTCATTGTATTTACTTTCATTAAATTTTAAACAATCATTTTACAGTATTTCCCCTCATTTGAGAAACAAAATTAATATTTCTTTACAAAAGTCGAAACAAAACCAAAATAATAAAACAAAAGTAAATTTACGAAGGGAAGAAAAATCTAAAGAATTGTCTAATGTTAAAAGTAAATATACTCATCCTTTACAATCTAATTCAACCAATGATAAAAATTCTATGACTCTAATGACTCATCTAAATCTTAAAAAAGGTTGGGTGTATTTAACAACAAATTCTTTAAACATGGCAGCTTATCACAAAACCATTATTTATCCAGGACAAATTAATGATCTTAAATTAAATGCATCTAGACCTCTTTATTTAGAATGTCATTCAATAACAGATGTTTTTAATTTTGAAAAACAATCTTTTTTTTCAACATTCAATCATTCAGATTTATTAGCAAATTTAAGTTTTTCTCAAAACAATATAACTGAAAATAACAAAGATATAACTTATTCTCTATTAGAAGCCTCTAGATTTAAAAATAAAAAATGTATTAAAAACTTTAAATCTCGCTTTATTTTATCTACTGATTTATCAGAGATACAATCTGATCAGCAAAACAAAGATTCTATGCATAATGTCTTTTCCGAAGAAAATAGCTCCACAAAAAGACAAAATATTGAAGCTTTCAATAGCCCTCTGGACGCTTCGTTAAATTTAAACTCTTCGATATTTCAGCGCAGCGATCAGAAAAATTCTGTTTTTGTATTTAATTTTGAAGATTTTAAAGCCTCATACAATTCTAATAATGGCACTTTCGATTCTAATAATGGCACTTTTGATTCTAATAATGGTACTTTAAATTCTAATAATGATACATTAAATTCTAATAATGGTACTTTAAATTCTAATAATGGTGGTTTCAATTCTAATAATGGTACTTTTTCTTCGAAAACTTCAGAAAACGATGTATTCAATAATAAGGGAAAAAATAAAGAATTTTTTACTGCTAAAGAAAATTCTTTACACTTTTCTGATTTTTATTCTGAAAAACAAAGCCAAAACAATAATTTGGATTTCATTCAACAAAAACGTCAAATGTTACTTTCTTATTTAAATCAACTTCAACTCTTAGAAGACAAATATTTTTATAAAAAAAAGAAAAATAATGATAAAAATAATGATAAAAATAATGATAAAAATAATAATAAAAATAATAATCTTGTATTACTTATTCAACCTATAGAAGAATATATGAAAATGAATTCTAAAGAATTAAAAACTTATGTTCATGAATCAACTTTAAAAGAAGATTCTGCTTATAAAATTTGTAAACTTAGTCGAAATACTCATAATAAGCGTTATAAAACTACTTTAATTAATCCATATTTTAGTTCTTTATTAAAAAAGAAACTTTTTCAAAGTCATCAATATAATCGACAAAAAGTTGCGTCTCAATCTATAGGTAAATTCCCAACAAGTGATATCAAAATTTATCCAATGTCTATCGATAAAAATGTTGCAATTGAAACTTCTTTAGGTAATGAAAAAAATAATACTCCTTATTATAGAGGCTTAAATGTACAAAAACGACCTATTAATTTATCACCTTTTTATATATCGTATAGTCGACCAATGGGTCTGGATTCTATTTTTAAAGATCAAAATGTTTCTTTATCATATCAATCTCTATCAAATTTTGAGTCTCGTGGTTTTCCATTATTGTCATCTCAATTTGTATCGTTTTTAAATTTTTATTTAACCCAACGAAATTTTAAAAAATTTCGTAAAAAAATTCATCCAAAAATTAGAAAGCAGACGTCGATATTCCAAAAGGGTGGTGAATCTTTTTTTAACCTGTATGAACTGGGAGACTTGTCTGTTTTTAATTCGAGCTTTAGACAGTCTTTATCAACTTTAAAGGCGGGTTCGGGGCAGGGCTGTAATATGGATGGCATAACACAAAGTCTTCAGGCTGATTTCATACCAAGATTAGTTGAAAGTCCATGTTTTTGTTTTCAAAATATTTATAAATTTAGAAACCCTATTTTAACTTTTGAAAACCTTCAACGAGACTTTTTTGGAGTTTCAAAATTATATCCAAAACGTTTTAAAGCAATAGGAAGAAAAAATAAATCATTCTCAAATTCAAAACTACTATCTAATCAATTATCACCAAGTGAGAATCAAAGTTCAACTTTATTTTCATATAGTCAACGAAATGAAATGTTTTTAGGTATAAGACCCTTAGCCAAAACAAATATTTATAGTCCTTTTAATGGCGAAATAGTATTATTAAATGTAACTAAAGGATGTATGGTTTTAACTAGTTCTAATTTAATTAGTTATTATTTAGCACCTAAAGGCCATTATTCTAATAGATTTAATAATGCAACGGACCCGTCTATAAATTCTAACCAATCGTCTTATAAAGAACAAAATAAAAATGATATTGTTAAAACGTCTCATTTTTATTATTTAAATAAAAATCAGCCTAGCTATCCTATTAATGATATTCTAGTTAGATTTTTAAATATGACTGATGTTAAATTGGACTTTGATTTAGCATGTAAACTTCATGAAGGTAATTTACCTTCTCCAATGCCCTCACCCATTAATTCACAATCTAATAATTCAATTTTACCTTCAGAAGATTATGAACAGTCTAAAAATAATTATCAAAATCAAGCAGTGATTTCAAATATTGAATCGAAACTGTTAAAAGTTTCAAATTTAACAGGTGGAAAACCTCACGATTTAAATATTAAAATCCGTTTAGGAGACTTTTGTGTTTATGGAGATCCTGTAACTAATACAACTGCTATTCAAGCTTCTGGCCAATTAATTCATTATAATAATCAAAAAATAACATTACGTCGTTCTCAACCTATTTTTATTTCACCTAAAGGTATACTTCATAAGTTCGATAATGATTTTATTGATGCTAAAACTCCAGTTATTACTTTATCTTATCAAAAATTAAAGACTGGTGACATTATCCAGGGTATTCCTAAAGTGGAACAATTTTTTGAAGCTCGCACTACAAAACGTGGACGTTTCTTTCGTGATAGTTTACCGTATTTATTAAAAAGTTTATTTAAACGTTATTCTTCTAAATTGCCTTTAGATTTAGCCGTACGTCAAAGTTTTTATAAAATTCAACAAATTTTAGTTGATGGAGTTCATAGGGTATATAAAGCCCAAGGTGTTACTATTTCTGATAAACATCTTGAAGTTATTGTTAAGCAAATGACTTCAAAAGTTCGAATTATTGATGGAGCTCAAACAGGCTTTTTTGCGGGTGAAGTTCTTGATTTATTTTTTGTTGAAAAAATTAATACTTTTTTAATGAAAAAAATAACGTACGAGCCTTTAGTTTTAGGTATTACAAAAGCCTCTTTAGAAGTTGATAGTTTCTTATCAGCTGCTAGTTTTCAACAAACAACTCGTGTTTTAAGTAAAGCAGCCCTTTTTCGTAAAAAAGATTTCCTTAAAGGTTTAAAAGAAAATGTTATATTAGGCAATTTAATTCCAGCTGGTACAGGCTTTTTAGTTTATATTGATTTATAATTATTATCATTTTATTATAATTTTATTATCATTTTATTTTCATCTTATTTTCATTTTTTGATAGACTTTTCCAAAAATAATTTCTCATATATTTTTTTTTTCCCGAGCCGCTGTTGTAAAACACGCCCCGCCCGCTCAGGGGAAAAAAGAAAATTTTTTCTTTTTTCTCTTAAAAAAATCTATTAAATTAAAATTCTATTATTTAGTCTTTTTTATTCGCATTTTTAATGTTTAATTTGTTCAGAATCCAATACAAATAATTTATTTTAATCCAACAAATAAATTATTTGTATTGGATTCTATTTTTTCTATTAGGTTATATCTGTTTATTCTTTTTAATTAGCTAAAAATTATTTTTTGTCTTTAAATTTATAACTTTTTTATTTTTTATAAAATAGCTTACCGCTTCGCTTAAATTCTTTTATCGTCCGCTCCTAGATAGGAAAATTTAGCGCAGCGGACAGAGTCTATTTTCTTTTTTTTAGTTTTTATTAGATTTTTTTATAAAACTACCGGAAAAAACCAACGGTTTTTTCCTTAGGACAAAACAACAAAGTTGTTTTGTCCGCTCCTTATTTTTAAATAAAAGATATATTGTAAGAGAATTGATTTAAAAGCTCACTTTTAGAAACTCTAACCAATTTCTCTATAGTTTAAAATTGGAAAAGTAATATTAAATAATTTTTAAAACCCCCTCTTCCGGACCCGTCTACACTATTACTAACTAGTCCTTTGAAAAGAACTGATTACGAGGTTTGAATTATCTCGCTATGCGAGATACATGGAATTTAATTCAATAACAGTTAAGTTTAAACTACAACTGGAGTATTAAAAGGTGCCTCAGGTTCCTTCCATAGATAAGGATACAAATGAATATATTTGCCAGAAGAATAAATCAATCTTGATGAAAAACAAGATGGTGGTTACTAAATAACATATTTCTAGAACGAGACAAATAGGTAACTAACTTATAAAAAGTAAAAAATCAACAAAAAAAATAAATTAAATAAAACATTTTCACACATTGAGATTAATAGTGATATCAAACCTTTTAACATAAATACATCATATCTTTTATAATACTTTTGTAATATAACAAATAGGTTCCTATAACGAATAAACCATCTATGTGGGAAAAAGCCTACTAATAGGAGACTTTCACGTTTGATTTATGGATTGAAGAGAACGTCTGAAAAGGCATCTTATTACTAACATTCTGTGTGTTTGTTTTAAACCTTTTAAATACCTATCTGATGGCGTATTATACAGGCCATCATCATACTTTATAACGTTATATAACACTCTAAAATAGTTTTGCTTTTTATAGCTAGTCGTTCGGAAATAGAGAGGTCGTTAGTGCATTCTAGTACTGAATAAACAAAATTAGAATTACTATATAATAATATCACTGCCAATCTTAGCATAAAACTCTCGGTTATAATATTCTTGTTTTTGTCAATTGTATAAGAGCTTTACGTTCTATGCGTTGGTTAGTTTCTTTGAAACGTTGTGTTACACGATAAATTTTAGTTCGTTTTATATAAAAACGTTTCGTTGTTATATCTTTAAAAGATATAAATATAGGAATATGTTGTCGTTGGGGGCAGGGGGCGCTATAATAAACGTCTAGAGTATATTGAGGCGATGATGCGCTTAAAGACTTAAACCTTAAACGTTAGGTGACAAAATTAATATTAATGAAATGAGTTGTTTACAATTTTAATATAAACAATGTTTTTCTTTTTTCTGCCAGAAAAAAATATTTTAGTTTTTACTTTCAGATAAGCATAAATCATTTAGGTTTTAGCGTTTTCTTTTGACAGAAGGGGCTTTGTACCCACTGACAGATTTTTAGTCTTTTAGGTAATTAGTAACTTAAACAAAATTGGAGGTTTAATGGTTTTCCCACTTTTTTAATTAAAAATTAATTAAAAAATTATTTAAAATAAAAAGAATGCTCATTTTTTTTTTCCCGTAATCTTGTCTGCCATTCATATTCATATCTTGTTTCCCATTAATATTCAATATTCATATTCAATATTCATATTCAATATTCATATTCAATATTCATATTCATATCTTGTTTCCCATTAATATGAATATTAATATTCATATTCATATCTTGTTTCTCATTAATATTAATATTCATATTCATATTCATATCTTGTTTCTCATTAATATTAATATTCATATTCATATTCATATCTTGTTTCCCATTAAGATCTTATTTGCGATTAATATGAATATCTTGTCTGCGATTAATATGAATATCTTGTTTGCGATTTATCGCACTTAATAGCACTAAACTACGCCCCGCCCACTAAACTAATCGCACTAAACTAATCGCACTAAACTAATCGCACTAAACCGCTTTTAACAGCTCTTTATTAATTTTACATTAATTTTACATTAATTTTACATTAATTTTACTTCTGTAAATTTTGAATAATCTGTAAATTTTGAATAATCTGTAAATTTTGAATAATCTGTAAATTTTGAATAAGATGTATTAGATGTATTAGATGTATTAGATGTATTAGATGTATTAACCACTTTTAACAGCTCTTAACCGCACCAAATCGCACATAATTACATTCATATCACCATTCCATCATTGCACCATTCCATCATTCCATCATTCCATCATTCCATCATTACATTAGTACATTATTACATTAGTACATTATTACATTATTACATTATTACATTATTACATCAGAATGAAATAATTCAATTTATTAAAGAGAAGAAAATTCACCCTGGAAGGCTAGGATAATAGGATAATAGGATAATAGGATAATAGGATAATAGGATAATAGGATAATAGGATAATAGGATAAACCGTTCAGGCTAGGCGGGTACGCAAGACTCGACGCTTCACTTCGTCTGTGTGTGTTTTTGTGTTTCTAAGCTTCATTTCGTCTGTGTGTGTTTTTGTGTTTCTAATTCTTATGTTTTCCCTGGCACTAGGTCTCATTTTCCAAATGATCGCTCATTTAGTATTGAGACCCTCAGGCTATTTCACAACCTAGTTCGAGATGGAGTAGGTGTGGGTCCAACCTGACATGGAGCACCAAGGGGTTAATGTTTATTCTAAAAATGAATAAGAATAATATTCATATATTATGAATATGTTTAGATCAAAATCAATTGGTCTTTAGTACGTCTCAGCTCAAGCCATTACTGACTGTAGACCTAACGCCTATAAAACGGGTGATCTTCCCGCGACCTAATTAGAGAGCACTCATCTTGAGGTGAGCTTCAAACTTAGATGCTGTCAGCTTTTATCGTCTCTGTGCATAGCTACCCAGCGTTTCCCATTGGAATGAGAACTGGTACACAATTGGCACATTCTTTCAGGTCCTCTCGTACTATGAAAGACTCCTCTCAATGCTCTTACGCCAATACCGGATATGGACCAAACTGTCTCTGTGTCCAAGAATAAATTATCAAATATATTCTTAGACCTACCTTAAGTTTCCTTAAGGAACTAGACTATACTTTCATCTTTTAAAATAATATTTAAAAGAGTTGCCGTGTTATAGCTAACTTTTCTTCTTAAACTTCTTATATTAAGATCTTGTAGAAGAAAGGTAATAGCTATCCTGCGAATAAACGCAAAGTCGTTACGGGGTCAAAGACCGAATTTATTCTATTTAAAATATATAGAATGATTAATAACAAAGCTTATTTGGAAATAACTTAGGGATAAGATCAATTTCTGTAATAATATTATGAAATTTATCATAATCTTCAGAATTAATATTAAAAGTCCATTGTTGCGTACCAGTTTTGCTTAGACCCGCTTTATTAATGTGAATATTTATGTCGTATTTTGACTTAAATAGTTCTTTTATTAATAATTTTTGTTCTTCATTGAAACAAGTTGCTTCTATTTTTGCACCACGACTACCAATAATTTTCGTACCATCACCAGCATACCAAACAGTTATAAAGGTTTTGCTAAAGAAACAGCCAAGACTTTTAGGTACGGTCTTAACATACTTAGGTTTACCTGTGGTTTACCTGTTTTTTTGTGGATACCACTGGCTTTATACCACATTTTATTAAAACCTTTAAGTAACCTTCTAGTGAAAAAACGTTTGGAATAAGTTGTGGTATTAGTTCGTTTATCAAACCTTTGAACATCTTTTATGCCATTACGTGTAGTTAGGTGTTCTAATTTTGAATACAACCATTCAACAAATGCCGACGATTCACTGTTTTGCTCAACAGTTAACTGACCTTCACGTAAATAACCATCAGACATAACATAACCATGTATAATATCACGGATTTCTCTCGTGATTTTAACGTTCTTGCGTTTCGCGGGAAAGCTTTTATTCGCTTTGTTCATATTTGTTTTGTTCATATTTTATGTTTTTGTTAAAATTTTTATCATTCGTTCTATATTTTAAGAGAAAAGGTCTCGACTTCCCTCGATATTATCAAAAGTTTCTATATATTAAACTTTAGAGCTTCATCGATATGAGGCAATTGTTTTTCTTTTTTGTAAATTACTTTACAAAGTCGCGAGACTTCACGACGTTCTGAACCCAGCTCACGTACCACTTTAATGGGCGAACAGCCCAACCCTTGGAACGTACTACCGCTCCAGGATGTGATGAGCCGACATCGCAATTGTGTTAGAAAAAACCAAAACAAATGCACCAAACTAAACCATCCAAGGAACTTTAGAATAAAAGTCAGGATGAATTTTCTCAGAAAGAAGGACTTTTAGTGTATTAGCACTTGATTCACTTGTAGCCAAAGTCCATTGATTTCTTCTCTTCTGTTGAAGAGTTGTATCAATACCGTAATCTTTTAAACCTTTTTGTAGATAACCAATTTCTTCTTGGGAGAAGCAGTCTGTACTAAAGCGTATAGAGTTACTATGACCTATCCACTTAGCACTTCCATCGTCCATAAACCATATAGCTATTACACCTGGAGTTAGAAAATCTCCAATATTTTTTGGTAACTTTTTGTCGAAACGTCTTGTTTCTTCGTTCCAAGTGTAAAACATTTCTGCTAAAGGTTTAACTTCAGAAAAAGTCTTTGTATTAAATGAGTAACGTGTATAAACTGTATTTGTTCTTCTATCAAAATTTGAAGAACGTCTTGGTTCTGTACCAACGAAATTTTTTAAAGTTTCGTATTTATAGAACAAATAAGCTTTTTGTCTTTCACCTTGGAGAAATCGTGCTCGCCAAGTACCAGCTGTTTTGCTAGCGGTTTGGAGATTCCCATCTCCAAGTAAACTACCCATTAATAATTCAGCTTGTGTAAGTGTTAAATTTGTACATAACTTTAAAAGATTATCTTCTTTTTGTTTAGAAATTTCATGTATTTTTTGTTCTTTCATAAATTTTATTTATTTTAAT
This sequence comes from Dunaliella primolecta, assembly GCA_914767535.2. NCBI lineage: Eukaryota > Viridiplantae > Chlorophyta > Chlorophyceae > Chlamydomonadales > Dunaliellaceae > Dunaliella > Dunaliella primolecta. The sequence goes on along the minus strand of OX922092.1, from coordinate 68,689 downwards.
TGTTTGTTTAGTTTTTAATGATTTGAATATAATTTGATTTTTTGTTCTTCTAGTTTCCTAGAAGTTCAGACTATATCACCATCTCTTTAGAATATAATATTAAGAAGAGATGTTTAGCATGTAGTCGTTGAAGGGTAACTTGAAAGTTACTTCCCTGCTGATTGACCTTATGTAAGAAATATAAGGTTGTTCCAGCATACAGCTAAATAAAGGATTAATGTTTTCACATAAACCTCCCCATGATGAGGTGCCAAACCTTCCCGTCGATATGAACTCTTGGGGAAGATCAGCCTGTTATCCCTAGAGTAACTTTTGTCCGTTGAGCGACGGCCCTTCCACACGGCACCGTCGGATCACTAAGGCCGGCTTTCGCCCCTGCTCGACTTGTTGGTCTTACAGTCAAGCTCTCTTTTGCCTTTACACTCAATGTCTGATTTCCGTCCAGACTGAGAGAACCTTTGCACACCTCCGTTACGCTTTGGGAGGTTCCCGCCCCAGGAAAACTGCCCACCTGAAACTGTCAAGTGTCTTGTTTCAAAGATCACCATTAGAACTCTAGCTCTTCCAGAGTGGTCTCTCAATGATGGCTCCAGCCCCCCCGGAAGGGGACCTTCAACGCCTCCCACCTAGGCTGCGCAAGAAAAGCCCGAGTTCAATTCCAGGATACAGTCAAGCTTCATAGGGTCTTTCTGTCCTAGTATTGGTAGTCCGCATCTTCACGGACATGTCTATTTCACCGAGTCTCTCTCCGAGACAGCGCCCAGATCATTACACCTTTCGTGCAGGTCGAAACTTACTCGACAATGAATTTCGCTCAATCTAATTTATCTTTATTAAGATAAACCCCTAATCCTTACGAGTTAGGTCTCACAGCTCATGCTGGAGTTTGGACTCTATCTTCACTTTCTAAGTGTTATTTTAATCGTTCTATGTTCTCAGAAGGAATTCCTTTAACAATTTCAATATATTTATCACACGTTTTTATATAAGATTCAGTTTGTTTAGTTTGTGTACCTAAGCATTTCCAAAGCTTTGCTTTTTCTAGGAAAGCAACCATACTGTTCGGCCAAGAATCTAGATTTGTTTTATTTCTATGTTCAATAACTAGATCTTTCCAAAGGAAATACTCATCTTTTTTCTTTGTTAATAAAGAAACTTTATCAAAGAAAGGAATAAAAATATTAGTTAGTAATTCTAAATTGTTTACACGATATTGATAACGTACTGAAGTTTTATCCTTTCTATTTACAGTTACTGAACCACAACCAAAGAAGTTCGCAATAGCTGTTAGTAAATAATAATCAGCTTCACCCTGAACAATAATAAATACTGGTTGTATTTGAAACTTATATGTTAATGTTGTATTTTTGTTTATATTTATTGTTAATGTTCCTTCCCCATCTGTAAAACCAGCAATCCAATCCGCCGACATTACTACATCGCGACCAAATGCATCTTTAACAGTAAATTTTTTACCACTTAAGTCTTGTTTACTATTTAGAATTTTGGAAGCCGGTGCTGTTTTGTCTAAAGTTGGAATTACATAATTATCATATTTTGGTATACAGATGCCATTTGTATCTCGTTTTTGTTCAACTTTATAGAGGTTTTTATTCATAATTTTAATTTTTTTTTTTTATTTGTTTATAGTTTGTAAGATAGACAATATAGAAGATTAATAATACTCACTTATGTAAAAGTGTCAAGCGTGTAGTCTCTGAGGATACTAGGTTGTTTGGGGTTAAACCCTATTACCTAGTCTTTCCTGCTGGTTATCTCCAACCGCTTCGCTTAAACTTTTTGTTTATTTTAAGGCGGGTACGTTCCAGCATATAGCTTGATTTTACTAAAGCTAGCGTTAACCTTAGGACCGTTATAGTTACGGCCGCCGTTCACCGGGGCTTCGGTCGTCAGCTTCGAGAGACAAGCTCTCTAACCAACTTCCTTAACCTTCCGGCACTGGGCAGGCGTCAGCCCCCATATATAGTCTTTCGACTTTGCGGAGACCTATGTTTTTGATAAACAGTTGCCTGGGCCTGTTTACTGCGACCTTTAATGAAATTAAAGGCGCCCCTTCTTCCGAAGTTACGGGGCCAGTTTGCCGAGTTCCTTAGAGAGAGTTCTCTCGCGCCCCTTAGTATTCTCTACTCACCTACCTGTGTCGGTTTTAGGTACAGGTAATTCTATTGTTATGGAGCTCAAGCTTTTCTTGGAAGCATGACATCACTGACGACAACAACCCCGAAGGATTGTTATCGGGATAACGCCTCAGCTCAAGTTTAGTTTTTCTTCTAACTCTCAACACCTTGACGCTTCCACTATAATCCATTAGTAGTCTCAGTTTAGCCTTCTTCGTCCCTTGTTCCCAATAGAATCAGTACAGGAATATTAACCTGTTTGCCATCGACGACGCCTTTCGGCCTAGCCTTAGGACCTGACTAACCCCCCATGGACGAACCTAGTGGAGGAACCCAACGGTTTTCGGGGCATTGGATTCTCACCAATGTTTTCGTTACTCAAGCCGACATTCTCACTTCCGTTTTGTCCATTCTGGTTTACACCATAACTTCACCCAATAACGGAACGCTCCCCTACCGATTCTTATATAAGAATCTCACAGCTTCGGCAGGTTTCTTAGTCCCGGCCATTATCGGCGCAAGAACGCTTTACCAGTGAGCTATTACGCACTCTTTCAAGGAAATTGCTGCTTCTAAGCAAACCTCCTGGTTGTTTCTGCACTCTCACATCCTTTTCCACTTAGAAACCATTTAGGGGCCTTAGCTGGTGATCTGGGCTGTTTCCCTCTTGACCGAAGATCTTATCACCTTGGGTCTCACTGGCTAACGGTAGGCAATATCATACATTCTGAGTTTGCCACGATTTGGTACCGCTCTCGCAGCCCGCATCGAAACAGTAGCTTTACCTTATGATAGCTCGTCGTTGCCGCTGCGCCTCAACGCATTTCGGGGAGATCCAGCTAGCTCCGAGTTCGATTGCAATTTCTGCGCATAATCACAACTCATCCGCCGATTTTTCAACATCGGTCGGTGCACACCTCCACTTAGTGTTACCCAAGCTTCATGTTGGTCATGATTAGATCACCCGGGTTCGGGTCCAGAGGAAATGACAAATTCTTCGCCGAATTTTCGGACTCGCTTTCGCGTTGGCTCCGGATGTTTCTCCTTAACCTTTTTGCCACTCCCTCTAAGTCGCCGGCTCATTCTTCAACAGGCACGCGGTCAGCTCTTAACCTCCCACTGCTTGTCAGCTTACGGTTTCATGTTCTATTTCACTCCCTATACGAGGGTTCTTTTCACCTTTCCTTCGCAGTACTATTTCACTATCGGTCACCCAGGAGTATTTAGCCTTACGAGGTGGTCCTCGCTGATTCACACGGGATTCCACGTGTCCCATGCTACTCGGGATAAGACATTTTGTTTTTTTTCATTTCAACTACTGGACTTTCACCATCTATGGTACAGGATTCAGCTGTTTCGTTTTTAGAAAATTTTTAAAGAGAAGAAATTTTTAACAGCTTCGCTGATTAGAAATTTCTCTTATTTTCTATTTTTTATAATGTCTTCCCACTACCCCCCATTCCCTAATGGAAATGGGTTTAGGCTGTTCCCGGTTCGCTCGCCGCTACTACGGGAATCGCGTTTGCTTTCTTTTCCTCCAGCTACTAAGATGTTTCAATTCACTGGGTTGCCTCTTTCCAACTTATGAATTCTGTTGGAAGTTGTACAGGTTGCCCTATTCGGGGATCTCCGGATCAAAGTTTGTTGCCAACTCCCCGGAGCGTTTCGCCGGTATCTGCGCCCTTCTTCGTCTCTGGGTGCCTAGGTCTCCACCGTAAGCCTAAGTTCATTTGACCTATAATTTTTGTTTCTTGTTTCTTTTATTTATTTTTTTATTTAATAAATCGCTAAAAAAGGAGAGAAATTCTAAAAGGAGAAAAAATTCTAAAATAATTTTTTCTTTTTTCTCCTTTTATTTAACTCTCAATTCATAATTGTGGAAATGACAGGTTTCGAACCCGCGACCCTCGCAATGCAAATGCGATGCTCTACCAACTGAGCTACATTCCCTTAAACCATAAACTCGGATATACACAAAATAAAATATCATATTCGTTTTTTTATAAACGAGATCTCACGATAACTCCCTCTGGGGTTATCGTGACATATGATATATATTTATAACATATAAGAGAATATATATATATTCACATACCGTATATAAAATACGGGTGGGCTATAGAAGATTTGAACTTCTGACCTCACCCTTATCAGGGGTGCGCTCTAACCAACTGAGCTAATAGCCCTCAAAAGTTCTTTTGAATAAGGATATATAAGGGTGACCTTAACCGAACGTATAATTTACGTTCGGTTAAGATCACCTTTTAAATAATTTTATATTATTGATTCTATCTCATTACGCTTTATAGATGGAAAAACTTTTATTTTTCCATCTAACGCGTCAGCTCTCCAGGTAAGCCTAAACCCAAAGGGTTTACCGTTAGGCTAGGACCTTAGGTCCTAGTCTCCTGGTAGGAGGGTCAGATAGACGACGGACTATTGTCCTAGCCCTCCGGGAAATTTCTAAAAAGAAGGAGGTGATCCAGGGACACCTTCCAGTACCCCTACCTTGTTACGACTTCATCATGATCAGTAGTCTTGGAGTGGATACCGTCTTCCTCAGAGAGGTTAGACTAGTAGCTTAATCCACTACCACCTTTCTTGATGTGACGGGCGGTGTGTACAGAGACCAGGAACGTATTCACCGCCATATAGCTGACTGGCGATTACTATAGATTCCGGCTTCATGTAGGCGAGTTGCAGCCTACAATCCGAACTAGGGTTGAGTTTAGCAGATTGGCGTGCCCTTGCGGGGTAGCTTCTGATTGTCCCAACCATTGTATTACGCGTGTCGCCCAGGGTGTAAGGGGCATGCTGACTTGACGTCATCCTCACCTTCCTCAGCGCTTGCGCGCGCAGTCTCTTTAGAGAACTTGGAAAGTAACTAAAGACGAGGGTTGCGCTCGTTGCAGGACTTAACCATACACGTCAACGCACGAGCTGACGACAGCCATGCACCACCTGTGTTCTAGTTCTTCCTTTCATAAAAAGGAAGCACTTTTCCATTTCTGAAAAATTCTAGACATGTCAAACCCTGGTAAGGTTCTTTGCGTTGCATCAAATTAAACCGCATAATCCCAAAAGAGATTTATAACTATCCATTTTTCAATGGAATTTAGACTATGCATTCATCTTTTATTAAAGGTTGTTAACCTTGAGGAACTCGATATGACTATGAGGGTGATCCCAAATAAATAATTAAACTTATTTAGGATCATAAAAATTATTTACATACTGAAGAAAAGAACTTCAGACAAAATTAATAAAAACATTCTCACTAGTAAAAAAACGAATTAGTATTTCAGAAAAAATATAGATGTAAAAATTACCAATTGTTAACATAATTTTTTATTAATTTCTCGAATGAAAACTTGACGAATTAGACTAAAATCCTGAATTAACCAAAGACATACAAACTTAACGAGTGTAGTTGTCTATTAAATGATAATAAAAATCGATTGTGTTACCAGGCATATGAGAAGGATCCGAAAAAGATGGATTAAATCGCAGATCTATTATTTGTTTAGCAAATGCAGGATTATTATAAACCTCATTATTTTGTAATGCTAATGCCAAACGTTCAGTATGACGACGTCTAAATTCTAATCTATTAATATGAAGATTATCTAAACGACTACTGACTTTTAATATATCTGCTTGACTTTTCCAAAAAATTCGATTACCTTTTTTACCTTTTTCTACTCCTACACCCTTTCGACTTGTTTCAAACCAAGAATTTAGTACTTTATAAAAACCTTGGTCTGCAAATTTCTCAGGATCATATAAGTCAGTAACACTAGCTGAAGCTACAAATTCAAGAGGTCTACGTTCACGTTGTGGTGTACCTTCTTCAGTTAAATGAGTAAATAAACCAATAGAAAAACTACCATCACCTTCAAAAACGCCTGTAAAATATTGACGTAATTTGTTTAAGTTGGGGCTTTTAGATGAATATTTAGCAAAATTACTAAATTGTTGATTTAACGCTTTAGCTTCTTCTACTATTTCATCATACAAACCTTTACCAAGTGATTGGACATCACGAGTTGGGTCGATTTTTAATCGCGCCAACCATTCTTCTTTTGTTAAAGCTCGCTCTGATGTAGCACGTTCAGACATTTTTAATTTAATAAAAACTAAACGACACTTTTCTGTAGTTTTAAAATTTTGATCACGTGACGATTTGATTTTCTCATTTAATTCGAGTGCTTTTTTTAGTAATAAATAATCTCTTAATTTACCATCAGCAAAACAAATCGAATTACTAAAGTTAAATTCTTCGCTTAATTTTTTTATTAGAATATTCACATTTTTATTATTTTCAATAACAACATTTACACCTTTTTCGTCACTTATATTTTTGGCATTCTTTAATGTTCTAGGATTTAGAGTCGTTCTTATATCTTGTTTTGTAAAAAACGGTTGAATTCTATATTTTGCAAAATTATAACGTTTTTGACCAAAAGTAAGAAAAACTCTAGGACAAAAAGATCCATCTCTCCTTGTCCACATAAAAGAAAAAGTACCATCTGTTTGTAACAAACCAGCTATATAAGCCCATGTTATAGGTTCATCGCTATAAGTTTGTTGTTGGTTTTCCGAATTGACTAATTCATCATAGTTATATTCTGTAATATGTTTAGTCATAAAAAAAAAGAGTTCCTTAAAAGAGCTGGCCGTATTACTATACATTAGTATAGTCCATTCTTATTTACTTTTTTTAAAAAAGTAAACTATCTCAACTAAGATACGAATGAGTCGTTACAGACTTTAAAATACCTTACACCAAACTAATATAACTATACGAGCACTAAAAGCAAAGTTTCCAATTTTGTTCCAAGTGCTTACAGTTTTTATTTTTTTTTATAAAAAAATAAAAACCTGCCTTCTTCGAAGAAAAATGCCTTGCCTTTACTCTTTAGAATAACTTAGGTTTCTAGCCGTGTTAAAACTAAAAAGTTTCAGATTCACATTAAAATCCTAACCAATTACCATAGTGTGGCTATCACTTTTGTTTTTCTGTTGGAATGGCCTAAGGCTTGACGAACAAAGACAAGGTAGACCCTTTATGCTCCTGCTTAACTGCAGCTCCTCCAGTAAAAAACTTATACTTTCTTATAGAATGTAAATAAAATGTGATTGGTAAAAATGATTTTGAATATGGAATACAGCATAAATCATTACTGTAATGTGCGGCCCATATATTAGTTTTTAGTGTATATTCTAAAATCCACGACGTTGCCGAGAGTTCTCGATTTTCGTCGTTTTGAGCCAGTTTTTTGCCTTACATAACAATAAACTTTATTGTTATGCCACTATTTCTTTTTTGACGAGAAGACTTTTAGTGTTTAAAAGACCATAGCTTTTCGCAAAGCCACTAGGCAGATTATCGGTTTACCTATTGTGTGGTCTCCCGTCAATTCCTTTGAGTTTCACTCTTGCGAGCATACTCCCCAGGCGGGAAACTTAACGCGTTAGCTACAGAAGGGGGTTACCCCCTCTTAGTTTCCATCGTTTACAGCTAGAACTACTAGGGTATCTAATCCTATTCGCTCCTCTAGCTTTCGTCTCTCAGTGTCAGTATCGGCCCAGTAGAGCGCCTTCGCCGCTGGTGTTCTCCCTAAAATCTACACATTTCACTGTTACGCTAGGGATTCCCTCTACCTCTACCGCACTCTAGTTCTTTAGTACTCCACTGCCTGCCGTTGGTTGAGCCAACGTATTTGACAGTAGACTTAAAGAACCACCTACAGACGCTTTACGCCCAATCATTCCGGATAACGCTTGCTCCCCCTGTATTCGGTTAACACCCTATTTTTCAATAGAGACCAGACTATATCTTATCCTTAGCAAAACCCTTAGGTTGTTATGGTTAAACCATGTGTAACTATTTGTAAAGTCTCTTAACAATATCCATTGCACTTTCATAAGTTAATGAACGTTTAGGACCTTTACGAGGCTTTTGCCCAACTTTAAAAATTTTAAATAAAAGTTTATCCATGATACCATGTTGGTAGGCACGGTCACCACTAAAAGATTTATAAAGAACACCTTGTTCTCTAAGGTTTTGTGTTTCTTTCATTAATTCGAAATCACTTCTTTTAGTATCACCACGTAAACCTCCACAATCATCAATAAATTTAATGATCTTTTTTACTTCTTTAGCATCACGAATTTGAACTTGATAAGCGTTTTTACCTGTTGTTTTGCGAAAATCGTTTATTCTTAATGGTTTTAAACCTAAAGCTTTTTCAAAATCTGTAAAAACACTTTTAGAACCTAACTCTAAAGTTAGAGTAACATAGATAGAAAATGACAAATAGCTAATGTATTCGTTTTTGTCGTTTTTTTCTGCGTGACACGCTACGTGAAAACCACCATCACCATCTAATAAACCTAACCAAAAATCACAAGGAATTTTAGCAGGGTCAGTTGGTTTTAACGTTTTTTCTACATTTTCTATAATATTTTTAGCAGATCCTGCACTTTTACCAACTATGTTAAATATTTCTTCGTGCTCGGCACGTGATTTTGTTTGTACATTTGTAGGTAAATCTTGATCAATGTAGCTTTCTTTGTGAAAGCTATGTCTAATATCAATTTTTTCTTCTTTAGAAAAAGTGATATTTGAGTAAGTAAGTGCTAAAAGCTTAAGATCTCTTTGCTTGTTTGCGAGTAAAGGTGTTTCAACACCAGTAACTTTGAACCAAGCGTCTTGGTATAAAGATATGATCTTTTTAATACCTTCAACGCTTTGTACCCTGATTGAGGGTGCTCTACCAGCTTCCCCTATTTCGGGATCTGAAGGAACTCCTTCTTCATAACCAGAATAAACACCAATTCTCTTTAAAAAGTCAATTGACTGATCTAAAGTGTTGGTGTTAGTTAAGCTAGCTAATTTAAATACTGGTTTGAATACTGGTTCAACTCCCCTTACAAGTACATAAAAACCACCATCACTTTGGGTTAAACCCATAAAATAAAAAATTTCTTTTAAGTTAACGTTCATTAATTATCTCCTTCATTTAAAACTATTATTTATAAATTCAAAATACTTTCATTTATATTCAGGAAAAATTCTTTTCCTGGTTACACATAACTAGGTTTCTATTTATGCGCTAAGGTTCTGCGTATTACCGATTTTGTTTAAAATATTATAGATAAACAATAATCAGTCTCCCCTTTCGGGTCAGTCGTTAAGGGGCTATCTCTTTAAAGAGAAGCTTCCCTTGAAATTACCATACTTTACAGCGTAGGCTCCTTCAATATAAGCAGAATTCTTAATATACCTTAAGGTATATTGCGGCAATTTAAGCCAAACCGCGGCTGCTGGCACAGAGTTCATGTAGCCCAAAGTTTATAACTTCGGCATAGACTATACATTCTACTTTTTATTTTCTTTTTTTTAAGTAGTCGGCGTTTTATAAGACTTAAGTTTTCCAACTGGATTAACTATCATCTTATCTCGTACTCGGCTTTTGCCTTTCCTCAGTCGTTACGGGGTCTACGTAATTCATTTAACTTATAAACCATAGAAGGTACTTCTCTTACAATAGGATCAATTACCTTAATTAAGTTTCCAAAGGTTGATGCTGGTATAGTTATATACCACTGACCACTTATTTCTGTATGCTTAACTATATGACAGTTAATATTAAATTTTCGTAAATAATCACAAAGAAGTTCATTTTCTTCTTTTGAAAAACCTTGAGATGCTATCTTTCCTGCATAACAATCATTACGAATACTACCATCATCTAAATACCATACAGCTACTACTAAAGGATCAACAGGTAATTTATCTATTACTTCTTGAGTTATTGTTTTTCTGTATCTTCCATTAGGAAGTTTTTTATACATTAACTCATGTATTTCTTTCAAATAATTACCTGAATCTGTATAAAATTCGATTCTTTCGAATTTTCCTTTTTCGAGATAGATTTTGGGTGGTTGAGTTTTTTTACATCTATTTATAAGTTTATTATGTTTCCAATATACATAGTCGGCTTGATGTATACTATGCGCTACTCTATAGCGATAACTACCATCACGTCGAACTAAAACTTCATCACCTAAAAGACCTCCTATTAAGATAGCTTTTTCCTCATTGTTAAGAGGATTGTTTTTATTTAAAATATTCATATGTTTTTTTATTAATTTTTACATTTTTTATTTATTAAATTTGAACAACCGTTAATACCGGTACCTTTGACAGGTGTCATTAGGTGTCATGGAGGGTCATCGGGGGTCGTCGAGGGTCGTCGACACTCGTCGACACTCGTCGACACTCGTCGACACTCGTCGAAGAACTCCTAATCCAAATAAACCCTTTCCACCGGTTTTAAAAAAAATAAGAAGAATTACATATTTAAGACTTCCCACGATATCACCCTCTTCGTTATTATGAAGTTAAGGATTCATCGTTATGAGCCGAAAATTTTCCCTGTTTTTCACAAAACAGGAGGCCAATCTCAGTTAGCCGGAGCTTATTCCTCAGATACCGTCAGATCTTCTTCTCTGAGAAAAGGGGTTTACGATCCACGAACCTTCATCCCCCACGCGGTATTGCTCCATCAGGCTTTCGCCCATTGTGGAAAATTCCTCACTGCTGCCTCCCGTAGGAGTCTGGGCCGTGTCTCAGTCCCAGTGTGGCTGATCGTCCTCTCAAACCAGCTACTGATCGTGGCCTTGGGAGGCCTTTACCCCCACCAACTAGCTAATCAGCCGCAAGCCCCTCTCTTGGCGCGGAAAACCGCTTTCACTCCTCAGCTATTACGGGGTATTAGCATCAGTTTCCCGATGTTATCCCCCTCCAAAAGGTAGGTTCTTACGTGTTACGCACCCGTCCGCCACTAGGAAAAATAGAAATCTTTCCCGTACGACTTGCATGTGTTAAGCATACCGCCAGCGTTCATCCTGAGCCAGGATCAAACTCTCCATTGATATTTTTTTTTCTTTATCTTATATTATTAAGATAATAGATTACAGAAAATTTACGTACGAGCGTACTCGCGATAGTAAATTTTCTTTTTAAAAACAAATCGGAAAAAACCTTTGGTTTTTTCCTCAGGACAAAACAACTTTGTTGTTTTGTCCGCCTGTATCAAAATTTCATATTTTTCAATACAATATTGTTTTTATTTTCTACTTAACAAAATTCACTATGTGAATTCTGTTTTTTATTTTATGTTTTTTCTCATTAGTTTTAAACCTAACATTAGAAATTCTAAACAGAAGAAAATTCACTTCACTTTGTGAATTTTTTATTTTCTTTTGTAATTGAAAAAACATTTTTTTTTTTTGAACATTCCCTTGCTTCTTAATTTATCAGAATTGTTTCGTTTGTCAATTCTCATCTTTTTCGTTTTTATTCTTATAAGTACCCTTATTTATTTTTTTTTTTTTATTTTTCCGAACCCGCCTTTAATCCACAATCAGATCAATTGAAAATGAAACGAGATTTTCAATTCGGAAAAAACCTTTAGACGACGGACCAAGTCCTAGCCTTCCAGGAATTTTATTTTCTTTAGGTTCACTAATTTTATATTTATAAATGTCACGAATAATCTTGTTGTAGGCGGGTTCGTCAATTTTGATTTCCAAAATAGTAAATAAAACAGATGCATCTTGCATGGCGTAAATACAATAAAGATACGTGTGATTTATTAAGGCTAAATCCATACGTTCTTTGAAATCGTCTAATAAATTTTTGTTTGATGTATCTAAACCACAAGACGACATAATAGTTTCTAAAGAACCTACATCTATACCAAATAAATCATTTAACTTTATGTCAAAATTATTTCTAGGTATTGTACCTGATAAATCTTCAACAAAAAACATTTTACCAGTATAATTACGCTTACGTGCAATGTGTTTTTTCTTACCTAAATAATAAGGAAGCATATTTGCTTCCCCAAAACCTATAGTCAGATCTTTTAATGAATAGAAGAAATATAAGTTAAAAATGAAGTTTTTAACAAAAGCAGGCGGGTGCGCTGAGAAATTATAATTGTATTCCTGCATTAAAGTAATAAGGAAAAATTGCGTTACAAAATAATCTGTTTCAGAATTTAAATCTGCAAAATATACAAATAAATCTTCATCAGAAATAAATTGTTCTAATTCAGAATGATTTAATTTATCTTTATAGAAATCATTAATAATAAGTACTTTAAAATCTAAACTAGTATTATCTATTTTACCTTTAAAATATAATTGAATAGATAAATAATTATGTGAAATTAAATGTCCTGTATTCGAATCAAATTCTTTATTTTTTGGCAAATATTCTGTATCTAAATATACTTCAAAAAAAGAAGTTTTCTTTGATTTATCTTTTAATTCATTTTCAAAAGATTCACTTTCCACCTCTAATTCATTTTCACGTTCTAACTCCTCAGTCATATCTAATACTTCATATTTATCAAAGTCAGAAGTAGTCATATCCATAATATTTGTGTTAATATTCATAATTATAAGAAAAATTTAATTTTATAAAATACCGTCTTAATGTCAAAAGCTTTTTGACAATTACCGTCTTGATGTCAAGAGCATCCTGACGTTAGACGGTATCTTAATTTTTTAGATAATTTCTACTGTTTTTTTCTTTTCATTGTATATAGGGGTTCATTTAATTTGTTTTGGAATACAACGAAAAGAAAGTTAAGTTAAAACAATTTAAATACAATAAAATGATTAGTTAAGAACTAATTATCAAAAAGATTAGAGAAAAATTAAAGGATTCCTTTTGGCCCCCCTTTTTTCCCTTTGTCAGAAAGAACTACTACAAAAACTCTTAAAGAGCGGAAGAACCAAAAAACAGCTAACAGCTTTAAACTTTTTGAAGAATTAAAATGGCGGGTCGTTTTTTAAAAACCATTTTAATTAAAATAATGACTAAATAAACGTGTACGAAAACATATTTAAAATGATGTACTACTTTAAAATGATGTACTACACGATTACCAGGCGTATTGTAAACTGTAAAATAAAAAAATCTTAAATAAAAAAATCTTAAATAAACAAATCTTAAATAAACAAATCTTAAATAAACAAATCTTAAATAAACAAATCTTAAATAAACAAAAAAACAAAACAATCAAAATCATCAAAATCATCAAGATCATCAAGATCATCAAGATCATCAAGATCATCAAGCGAACCCGCCTAGTTAAACAACTAATTTTAATGCTAATTCTAATTCTAATTCTAATTCTAATTCTAAGGCTAATTTTTAATACTAATTCTAGTGAAAGAACTAATGCTAATTCTAGTGAAAAAACTAATGCTAATTCTAGTGAAAAAACTAAAAAACTAATGCTAATTCTAGTGAAAGAACTAATGATAATGCTAATGATAATGCTAATGATAATGATAATGATAATGATAATGATAATGATAATGCTAATTCTAGTGAAAGAACTAATTATAATGATAATGCTAATGATAATGCTAATGATAATGATAATGCTAAAAAAAAAAGAAGCTCTTAATAAATAGTACAATAGTTAATAAACCAAGATTTAATTTATTAGATTTATTTGTATAACGAATACAATTTACCTTATTCTCATTTAGCTAGTTTATATCTATTTATTTTTTCTATAATAAATTTTATGAATATATTCATTAGTTTTTTTTATCAATTTTGAGTTAGTTATAATAAATTTTTATTTACAAAAGATTAGATTACAACACGATTTTAAAGTTAGTATTTATAAAAAAATAACCTCTCAATATTGAATAGGAAGTTTTAAAATAACTTCAAATAAAACTTTAAAATAAAAAAATCGATACAATACACAAAATACTAAATAAAAAAATTATATTTTTTATTTTATTTTTAGAAGTTCTTAAAGATAATAAACACTCGTCTTCCACATACTATAAATTGAGACAATTTACTTTGAGGATAAGCATCTTACTTGGAGAATAAGCATCTTACTTGGAGAATAAGCATCTTACTTGGAGAATAAGCATATCTGGACTTATTCTAGGAATTTTTATTCTAGCCTCTGGACTAAAAATCAGGTAAATTACCTTATCGGTTTATAGGTTCCTTTGGGCTTACCAGAAGAAATGTTCTTTGTTTATAGATTTTTTTTAAGATTATAACCTAGGTTATTACAAAAGCATTATGAATGTTATGTAAAAAGTGATATCCACGTTTTATAATAAACGTGGATATCACTTTGTTAAAATGTAAAAGCATAAGTTAAATAAAAAAATTAAATTCGATATTTAATCTTTTTATTTAAATAAATTTTATTCTTATTTAAAATTAGAATTTATAATTCAGTTCTTTAAGTTTTTGTTGTAAAGGTATTTTACCTGAACGACCAGAGCGCTCAAGTTTTTTCTTAAGAACTTTTATATTATGTTTTTCATATAAATATTTTTTAGGTTGAATCTGCCATTCAACTAAAGTACGTTTTTTCTTACGTTTAGTTTTTCGTTTAGGTAAATTTTCAATAGTTTGAGTTGATTCTAAAGTTTGAGATTGTAAATTTGCTTCAGTTGGAATAGTACGTTTTAATTTAGGAACTGTAACAGCCTCCAGTTTTAAATAATCGCCTGGCCAGACAAATCCACCCGCACGTGGACGATAACGCCAAACAGCACGAATTACTTGTCTTTGAACACGACGTTTTAATTGTTTAACACGAAGAGAAGGTTGTTCTAAAGGATTAACACCTGCTAAACGTTGTTGACGTTTTGTTCTTAATGTTTTTTGTTCATTCATTAATTCAGAGAATGATTTGTTCATTTTTTTAGATGATAAAGGTCTCCAACGGATTAAAGAATTAATATCTTGTTGTAAATTAGGCGGGTTTGTTGTTTTAGGTTGAACCCAATTTAAGAATTTAAGACGACGTGGAATAACAATTGAAGAATCATGTTTTAGATGATATTTACGTTTAGGTTTTAAACGTTTTCTTAGAGTAAAATCATAGTTATAGAAAGAAGGATTAGAAGAAATAAGAGTATTTAAAGTTTCACTATTATTAATATTATTAAGACTTAATAAACGTCGACTTAAATAACGATTTCGAGGAAGTCTAGAACGTTTATAGAATACATAGATATAATGAACAGGTAAAACTTGATTTAATAAAGGACCAGATGGGAACCAAACAGGAGTACGAGGATGTTTTTTAACTCGAAGAAGACGTTTTTTCAAGCGACGAGAAGTATTAAATCCATCTTGACGGTTACTGTTACTGTCAGCACTATTAAACGATTGATAAGAACCTTTTTTAATTTTTTGTAACGTAGTAAGTAAATCTTGATGATTTAAAGTGTTTGTAATGCCAATAGTAGATGAATCTACAGAAGAAGGAATGGAATCGATAGTTTTAGCACGCATTGTTTTATCACCTAACCATGTTTTTAAAATACTATGACGGAAAAGCATTTTTCGCCAAGCAAGAGGAGAGAAACCATCCATACCTAAAGCAAAAAATTGATCAGGATCATAAGTTGTAAACGGAATTTGCCAGTATAAAGTAGTAGCAGCATTCATACCTTGAAGAGGTGCTTCTGTAAATTTTTGTTTGACTGAATAATCTGGTTCAAGAGTTGTATCAATATTAGAATTAGGAGAAACAAAAGAGTTATCTACTTCATAACCAGCATCCTGACGAGAAAGTAAACGATTAGTTACAACAAATTTTCTTAAGGATTCATCCCAACCAGCATAAAACGGTAACGAAGTATTAGGTAAAAGTCCATTAAAATTGGACGTTTTATTTGATAAAGACATAATATCATTATTAGAAGAATCAAATGAATTTGAAGGAAATGTTGTATCTTTATTGATTAATAGGTTTTCATATAATTTATTAACAATTTGAATTTGTGATGAATCTTTATTTTCTGGTTTAGTAGATGTGTTAATACTATCTGTATTTTGTTGTGGATAAATAGCTGAATTATTATCTAAATTTGAAATTAGATTTTTATTTATATTTTCTGAAAGTAGCGAATTATTAGATTGTGTATTAAAGTTAGTATCTAAGTTTAAATTAGATTGAATACGCATGGCTTCTGGTAAAGCTAAAGGTTTAAAGTCTTTATTACCGATTTGTAATTTATTATTTAGTGTTTTTGTATCGCGTTGCATAATTTCTTGAGGAGATAATTCTGCAAGTTTTTGTTGAATAAGTCGGTCTTTTTCAATTTGCCAAAGTGCATCAGTTGAAGCTTGAATAGAAGGTAAATATTGTTTCCACCACCAATTTTGAATTTCAAGTTTATTTTTTACACGTTTAAATTGTTTACTTAATACACGTATTTTACTAATTGAATAACGACGTCTTTTTAGATATTTACGACGTTTTTGAGAAGCACGAAGTGCCATACGTTTTTGTTTCCACGAACGTAATTTTCGTTGTTTATTTTTACGTTGTTTAACACGTGCTTCTTTAAATTCTAATTTATTAGAATTAATTTCACCTTGTAAATTGTCTTGAGTTTTTTGCATATCTGTTTTAGTAGTAGTACCACCTTTAAGAGCACGCATTTTTGTATAAAAACGATTACGTTCTAAAATATCTTGAGGTGATGAAGATGCATCTGTTAAAGTTGTTTTATTAAAGAAAATTTTAATATCTTTTTTAATTAAATCTCCTAGATTACGTTTTCTAAAAACACCACGATTTCTACGTACACGATAACGACGTTGAGGAGAACGTTCACGTTTAAAATTGAAAAAACTTGTAACAGTATTATTATTCAAGAAAGAATTATTTTCAGTTGTATCATTTGCTAGAATATTATGTAAATTAGTATTATTACGAGTGGACTCGCGAGCATCGTCCGCTCGTATCGCCGAGCTAGCGGTAGTATTTGTAGATTCTGATGGAGTTCGTTTTTTTCTGTTAGGAATACCCAGAGCTGTTTGTTGAGCTGTTTGTTTTTTAGTTAGTAAAAGTTTAAATTCTTTACGAAGACGTTTTTGTTTACCTATAGCACGTTGTTTTTTTCGCCAATTAGTTATACTTTTTTGTTTAATAGGTTTAACTAGCTGAGTAATTTGCTGAAAATTAAATAAGGATAAGCCACCGTAAGTATTTTTAAACATACTTAAAATTGAAGAAACTTTATTTTTAATACTAGATACAGTTCGAGTAGATATAGGTTTTTTATCTAATTGTTTTGTTATTTTATGAAGTTCATTTGTAGCTGTTTGAATTTCTCTATTAAGTTTTTGTTTTTGAGAGAAACGTAAGGATTCTAATGTTTTAACAGATGAACGATTTTCAATTTTATTTGATAACGAAGCATTAAGATTTAATACATTTGTACCATTAAGTGATAATTGTGTATCTGAATTAGCTGTGTTTATACCATCACCAATGGCTTTTTGTAATCCAGAAGTAATAAATTGAGAATTTGAAAAATTACCCGATGCATTGACAATTGAATTTTCTTTTGTAGAAAGTAAATTTGATTTTTGTGTTGATTGTAGAGAATTTTTATCAAGTGTTTGATCAATTTTAGATTTAGAAAGCCAATCATTTAAAGTTTTTAATTTTTTCTGTAATGCTTTTTCTTTAGTAATTTTACGTTTTTCACGTTTATCAATACGTCGTGTTAGATAATTTTTTAAAGATTCTTGGTTATTTACACGACGTTTCCAATTTTTAAGATAAGTAGTATATAAATTTTCTAAAGATGCACGTACTGGTAAAGGTTTAGTTTTTTCTCCTTTTGAAATATATGGTCCTGATACTATATCATTTAAATTTTCACGTAACATACGTTTTACTTCAGGAGAATTATATTGTTTTTCAATATCTTGTTTTTCTAAAGGAGTTAATAAATATTCTTTTTCTTGATAATTTAGTGTTTTTTGATTAGTTGTAGGTATACTACCACGTAATTTTTGACCATTATAAAGAAAATCTGTTAATGATGCATAATTTTTATTATCTAATAACTCTTGAATATAATCTTTGCGGACTTGTGAAGAATTATTTAAATATTCACGTACAACTTTTTGAGATTGTGTTAATAAATCTTCATTTGGTCCAATTTTATTAAAACTAGATTCATTAGATAACAATTCAGAAGATTTATCAAACTTTGAATCAATAGAGTTTTTAGTTGACGGAGTTAATAGTTCTTCATGTATAACTAAAGGGTTTAATAAAGGATTTTGTGAAGTATTAGGATATTCATTATATAATGGTTGATCAAATTTTAATACAGTAGGTGGATCAGCTTGTTGTGTAGATAATTTATTTGATGAATTTTCTTTAGTATTAAAATTTGATGATTTAAGATTTGATGAACTTCGAAGATCTGACGGATTTAGTCCATCTACTGGATTTGATAAGTTTCCGTCAAAAGGAAATGAGCTATTTATTGTGGGTGTAATTGCAAATAAATGTCGTATTTTTTTAAACGTACCAGCGAATTGCTGATTATAAGCACGAGACGAGAAACTTTTAGAACCCCCAATTTTTGTTTTCATTGTTCTATAATGCTCCATATTGGTGTACCAACGTAATGTATTATAATGTTCAGCCAAGAAAAAACGTCTTAAGTGTAATAAATTTTCTTCTTTAGAAGTTAAGAAATGTGTTTTAGGTTGACGTCTAATAAAACTATCAACATCAAACTTCAATAAAAGTCTATTAAATGGACTATAATACCAATGTTGCATTACATCTTTATAAATTTGATAGCGATAACGACTAGCTTTTTTGCTTACAACAGAATAATTAAATGTCGGTTTTTGAATTCTTTGAGCTAAATCAGGTGTTTCTTGAATACCAAAACCAGTAATATTTAAAGCATTTCCTTCCGGGCTTCGTACATTTAAAGTATTTATAGATTGATTTTGTTGTTTATTTGTAAATAAATTTTCTTGAGTTGGAGTTAAATTATTTTCTGTAGTAATAAATTGAGGTAAACGTAATTTACGCGGAGTTCTTGTTGTTTTTCTTCTTGCTTTTCGTAAACTACCTACTTTCATAGTACGTTCCCAACGATTTGTTGGTTTATAGTTATAAAAATAACGTCTCATCATTACACGAAAATAAGGAGCATTATTTTCTACAGAAAATTTTCTGAAAATATTTGGTGTATAATAACGTAATTTACGTTGCAGAGCAGCTTCTTGTTGTAAATAAAATTTTAAAGGATGTAATAATACAAAAGGTTGATTAGATTTAACTTCAGATTTTAAAGAATTAGTCATTTCAGATGAACGTGATAATTCACTTTGTGAATTATCATTTTTTGGATTTGTATTATTTGGCAATGTTAGAGTTGATCGATAACGTAAAATTTGTAAATCTTTGTTTGATAGTGTATTAACACGTGAACTTCGTTTTTTAATAGATTCTTGATTTATTTTTAATGTATTTTTTACTTGCTTTTGATCTAAAGGATCTAAAACACTTAAATTGATTTTATTTGGTAATACTAACGAACTATTATAAAAATTACGATGTACATTTTTGAAAAAAATATTTGATGTAGGTATTTGTGTTTTTGGTTCATGATATATTTTAGAAAAGATTTCTTTCCAACGTTTAGAATAAATAGTGTTATTGTTAAAAGAGTTTGCTTGTTTTAAAGATAAAGGCGATGTAGAGTTTGAATTTAAATTATTAGAATCAAGACTACGAACAATTTCTGAAGTTTTTAATCTACTATCTAATTTACGAACAAATTTACGTAACATAGAATTTTCATGTATAAGATTATCTTTGATACCATACATTCCTTTAACAGAAGTTGTATTTTGTTTTGAGATACCCATCAAATTAATATTACGTGTATTTACAAAGGCTCCTTGGGGAGAAGCTTGACGTAAATCTAATAAATTTTCTTTTGTATTCGATTTTAAAGTTGAAACAGGGGAGGTCGTATTAGTCCCTAGAGTTCTCGCATGAAATGACGGATGATATACTTGTTCAAATAAAATTCTAAAAAATTCAATGCGTGGACCTGTATATGATTCTAGTCTAGGTTTTGCTAATTGTTTTTTTAAAGAACGCATCCATGGACCTGGGAAAAATCTAAATCTTACTCTATGATTTCTTAATTTTCTACGTAACCAAAAACGGTCAAAACCATAATTTAAATCTTCGATAGTAAATAAATCATAAATACCTTGGTCATATAAAGAAGCATCAAATGTTCTATATTTTCTGATTCGACGTTTCCAACGTTCTCGACGACCATGTCTTCCACGATTACGACGTGTATTACGATCAGATGCTTTACTACCTAAAAAGGATGTCTCTAAAACACTTTTGTCTTGGATAAGTCTGTCGTCATTAACAAATCCTAATGGGTTTGTTATCGTATAGTCTAATCCATAGTATGGAATACTTGAAATAGCTGACAACATTGTTAAATATAAGAAAATAAAGTTTAATGCTTTATAATAAAAGCCTGTTGAAACTTTAAATGATGAAATAACCCACATATATAGTTTAAATGCAGGATTCTCCCAAAACCAACAAGTAAACTGTAATAAACAAAAACTTCCAACAGCTATACCTGCTAAATAACTAACATGAATAAAAATAAATTGCGTATAATTATCAGCTGGGAAAGTTTCTAAAATAGAAGCTTCTGGACTAATTGAAATATTGCTAATAAATGGATAAATACTTGTTTGTTCTGTTAATGCTAATAAAAAGTTTAATAAGAAAATCTTTCTTTTTGATAAATCTTCTAAAACCATTTTACGTTCATTATAACTATCCCACATATATTTTACTAATAGGGCAAAACCTAAAACATATCTTAAAATATCTAATGATAACCAAGGAATAACAAAAAAACGCCAACCTAAAATTACACTAGCTAACCAAAACACATTTCCTACAATAGTACCCAACCCTGAAATATATCCAGCTTCAAGTCCTTGCATAACAAAGCGTCTTAAGGTTATAATATGTGCTGTACTTGTAGGTAAAAATAAAAAACAACTATTTAAAACCCCTATAGTAAATTTTTCTATACCAGTTATTAAACCCAAGCTTTTTTCATTAGGACTTAATGCTGGTGTTTCTAAAAAATTAAATGCATTATGAAAATACCCATCTAATACTGATATTTCAGATATCATAGCTGAACTTATATCAGGTATAAGTATAGGTAAACTCCAAATGTTTTTTAACCATGATAAACTAATAAAATCCATTAGAAAGTTCTTTAGTGAAAGAACTAAATAAGTTATTAAAGGTCCTAATTCTGTATATTTAGAAAAAGATTCTGAATCATATTCAATTAGTTTATGAACAACTTCTAAATAATCTTTAACAGAAGTAACTACTGAAAGAACAGGAATCATATAAATAATCCTTCTTTTATAATTTGCTATTCGCTTTGCGATTTAATTACAAAATATTTTTTCTGCTCTAATAATGAATATCTCTACAAAATATTTAGTAAAAAGCGAAGAGATATAATTTACTTCGGTAATTTTCAAAAAGAGAAAATTCTGAAAGAATTTCAGCGAAGCGGTGATATTTTTTTTCAATTTCCATTCCAGATATTGAAAAACTTCGAATTTTCTAAATTTTCTAACGTAAATATTATTTCCTACCTTAAAATATATCTTGTTTTGTTTTTAGTATACTACTTTTTATTATAGCCTAAAGTCTATATACTATTTTTTTATATAGATATTTCTCGATCAGTTTATTATACTAATTCTTTTAAATTTTATTAATTTAATATAATATATATTTATATATTATAAAAGTTTTTTTTTTATTCACATAAAAAATAAAAATTTTATAGAAATCAGAATTTATATATTTTTTTACAAACTTTATTCTTTATTTTTGGACTTTAGAATACGTTATATTCTTATTCTAGATAAATAAAAATCTATGGTTATACATAACCAAAATATCAACTAAAAAAGAAAAAGTAATAATATAGATAATATAAATATAGAGCTTAGATACGGACCCGCCTATTCGAGAAGAAAAATCACTTACAAAATTAACTCTGTTAATTTTGGAAAGTAGATTTTCTATTTCCGCCAATAATTTATAATCAAATATATAAAAATACCGGATTTTTAACGCAGCGGCTATAAGAAAAATCCTATACGAGCGGACGATAGGAAAAAATAAAATATTTTTTCCGCTAATAAAAGAAAATTTTGTTTAGTCTTTATCTAAAGTTAGATGAAATAGTTTTTTCATAGCGAAAAATAGAACAACAATAAAGATAAAAAGAGAAAAATGTCTATTATCGCCATAAAAGAAGTTGCAAATATACCCGCTGAATATCCACTTATAACAAGTATACTACTTTAAAATAAGTTAACTAAAAAAAAAAAATAACAAAAGAAATATTAAAAACAATAGTTAATATTCTATGTTTGATAAAACTTAATATATTAATAGTTAAAAAAGCCAATATATTGAGTGTAAAGTTTAAAAAAGTATTTAAGATGTCAATTAAGAGTCGAATAGATATCAATTTATTCAAAATTGATAATACAAAAAAGGTATTTAGTTTCAATTTATTATTATTATTTTATCAAGTTACTAACTAAAAAAAAAATAATAATAAAAGATTGATTCTCAATAAAAGTTTTGTTTAATTAATACCAATATTTAGTTGTGACATTTTTAAATGAAATTTTTTTTTTTAAACTTTAAAAAAGATAAACGCTTTAAATAAAACTAATAAAGTCTAAATAAAATTTGTTTAGCGGAAAAAATCAATTATTTTTTCGCCGACGGATTTTTCTTAAAGAGAAATCCGGTATATTTTATAAAAATTTCAAAAATCAATAAGAAAATTCTTTTTGCTGCGCTAAAATTTTTTACCGCTTAGATTAGGACCTAGAAAATTTACTCTGTCCGCTACGCTAAATTTCCTTTAGAAAATTTTTTTATAAAAAAATTTTCTTTGGTCCGTCGTCTTAAAAAATTTTAAAAATTTAATTTAATTGATAAAAATAATTCTAAATTAATTTAGAACAAGCGTAGGAAATTTATAAAATTTTAATCGAATTTTATTCGGATATATTTTGATGCAGCTATTGTCAATAAAACTTATGTCTCTTTAATCTTTAACTTGATTTTGAATTTAAAGTGTTAGTTATCTTTTTCATAAAAAACAAAAAACAAAAAAACTAAATATGTTAAGTCCAAAAAGAACAAAATTTCGTAAACAACATCGTGGTAGATTAAAAGGAAAAGCGTATCGTGGAAACACAATAGCTTTTGGTGATTTTGCTTTACAAGCTTTAGAACCATGTTGGATTACTTCTCGTCAAATTGAATCAGGAAGACGTGTTCTTACACGTTATGTACGTCGTGGTGGTAAATTATGGATTCGTATTTTTCCAGATAAACCGATTACCGCACGTCCAGCTGGTACACGTATGGGATCTGGTAAAGGTGCTCCAGAATATTGGGTAGCTGTTGTGAAACCAGGTAAAATCATTTATGAAATTCGCGGTGTGAATGAAATTGTAGCGCGTCAAGCTTTACGAATTGCTTCGTATAAAATGCCAATCAAAACTAAATTTTTAGGTCGTACTTCTGTTTAAAACTTTTTTAAAATAATTTGTACGAACATTATATATGAATTATTACTTAAGAGTAAGTGTAAGTGTGAAGCTCATTGAAGAGTTACACGGTATCATTTATTCAAATGAAGAATGAAAAATCTAGAAAGATTTTTTATCTGTTAATTAACAGAAAATAAAATTATAAAAAGTCAATTACGGTTTTCCTTAAAAAACCGCCACAAAGTAAAACAAGCAGCCAGAAGGGTTTAGTATCTATAAGAAAATGGACTCCGACCGCTGTGCGCAATATCGAAGTTTTCAATACCAGCAGGAAAATTTAAAGAGTTTCTGCCCCGCCCTAACGGATATTGAAAACTTCGATATTTTCTCTTTTTGCTGCGCTAATTAAAATCGAAGAAAAAATCTTTCTCCTTAGTTTTTGGTAATTTATGTTATGAATCATAGGTATATGTTTATTATGACTACTTGATTTATTAAAATAACCAAATACTATATAAATCTATAAATTAATAAATTATGATCAAACCTCAATCTTATTTAAATGTTGCTGACAATAGTGGTGCACGTAAATTAATGTGTATTCGTGTTTTAGGGTCAGGTTCAGGTAATATTGGTGACACTATTATTGCAGTCGTAAAAGATGCTATTCCTAATATGCCAACAAAAAAATCGGATGTTGTACGAGGAGTTATTGTACGTACAAAAAAAGGTATTCGTAGACCAAATGGTATGAATATTAAATTTGATGATAACGCCGCTGTTATTGTTAATAAAGAAGGAAATTTACGAGGTACTCGTGTTTTTGGGCCTATTGCTCGTGAATTAAGAGATCGTAATTTTACTAAAATAATCTCTTTAGCACCAGAGGTGCTATAATAATCAGTTTATAAATTAGTTTATCTACACGAAATTATAGATTTCACAATAAACTAACAATAAAGTATTTATTACCCTATCTAAGATGAGTAAAAAAAAAAAAAATAAAGTGAAACGCTCACAATTATCAATTTTAATAATTGATATTGGTGTTAAATCAATGAATAAAACAAAAACGGCTTAAAAAAATCTATTTATATAAACCGAACATAATAACTAAAAAAAAATTTATAAACTTACGAAACAAAGAAATAATTTTTTTTTAGTAATATATTTATCTATATAGATATATATATAGTTTTATTGATTTGCTTCACTTTAAGATTCCAAGAAATAAAATATGGCACAAACACAAAGATTGAAAAAACAATACGTAGAAACAATTGTTCCTACACTTATGAAAAAATTCCAATACAAAAATATTCACCAAGTACCTAAAATTGAAAAAATTGTAATTAATCGTGGTATTGGTAGTGCATCACAAAACCAAAAAATGGTTGATTCAGCTTTAAAAGAATTAGGTATGATTGCTGGACAAAAAGGTGTTATTACACGTTCTAAAAAAGCAATTGCTAGTTTTAAATTAAGAGAACAAATGCCAGTAGGCGTTGCTGTGACTTTACGAGGTAATCGTATGTATGGCTTTTTAGACCGATTAATCCATTTAGCATTACCACGTGTACGCGATTTTCAAGGTATTAATCCAAGAAGTTTTGACAAAAAAGGTAATTATAGTTTAGGTTTAGAAGAACAATTAATGTTCCCTGAAATTGAATATGATAAAATTGATCAAATTCGTGGTATGGATATTTCTATTGTAACAACAGCAACAAAACAAGAAGAAGGTTTAAGCCTTTTACAAGAATTTGGGTTACCTTTTAAATAAAATTTTAAAAAATTTAAATGAATTAAAGTTAATCGCGGACAAAACAACAAAGTTGTTTTGTTTTGAGGAAAAAACCTTTAAACTAGGTAAACTCTTCGAGTTTACCCGCTCGCATACCCGCCTACTCTTTCAGGAATCTTTTCTTCGAAAAAAAAAAAATCTTTGGTTTTTTACGACAACTGTTTCAAACAGTTTTTATAGAAAAATTAATTTTATTTAAAATTAATTTTTCTAAACTCTATTATTACAAATAGAGTTTTATAGTTATCTTTTATAACTTATATAGAACGAATGATAAAAAAATAATCCTAACTAGGACAAAATAAAATGATTACATCATTAACTCGAGGTTTTATTCATGACAGTATTAGTGACATGCTTACACGAATTAGAAATGCTTGTTTAGCAAAAAAATCTAATGTTATTGTACCACACACTAAGCTGAATCTAGAAATAGCACATATTTTAGAAAAAGAAGGTTTTATCCAAGGTTTTCAAATGTCACTAGAATCGAATGACATAATTATTCGTTTAAAATATCGTTCAAAACAAGTTTATCGTGGTAAAACAAAAGAATCTTGTATTACTAATCTTAAACGAATTAGTAAACCTGGCCTTCGTATTTATGCAAATACTAAAGAAATTCCACGTATTTTAGGCGGTACAGGTATTGTAATTGTATCAACTCCTACTGGTATTATGACTGATCGAGAAGCTCGTTTAAAAAAAATGGGTGGAGAATTAATTTGCTCAGTTTGGTAACAAATTTCTGGTAGTTTTTTCTAGAAAAAGTATATATATGTGTTATGTTTTGAAAAAACATAGACTAAAAAAGATAAAAATTGACTTTCTTAGTATATGAATTAGTATTTTATCTTTTTTTTGAAAATTGTTATAACTTTAATTCTTAAGTTATATAATTGTATTAGAGAAGAAAATATTCAAGTTTTCAATATCCCGAAGGGATATTGAAAATCTTCGATATTTTCTATTTTGCCTATCAGGCTAGGATAAACCCTTGAGGTTTACCTTCAGCGTTTCGTTAAACCCGAAGTGGTTCCCTAAAAGGCTCTCCTCTTACCGCTGCGCTTAAATTCACTTGAAAGTGATACAAAAGTAATATAAAAGAAATTAAATTAAAATATATATATATATATTATATAATGTATATATATATACATATATTCTATATATTTAATATTATTAAATAATAATACTGTAATTTTGGTTTTTTACTTTAAAACAAACTA
Organism: Dunaliella primolecta; assembly: GCA_914767535.2. NCBI lineage: Eukaryota > Viridiplantae > Chlorophyta > Chlorophyceae > Chlamydomonadales > Dunaliellaceae > Dunaliella > Dunaliella primolecta. Next base: position 42,010 of record OX922092.1, on the reverse strand, counting down.
AAAGATGATGTTATTAGATAATAACATATAAGATGGTGTTAAAAGTTTTTGTTTGATTTTTAAATGATGTTTTAATGGGTTGAAAAATAAAAAGCGCGTGGATTAACAATTAATAATGGGAAAAGTAATACCCATTATCTATTTGTTTAGTGCAGTGATTCAATTACATTAAAACAAAACAAGTTTTTAACTTTGTTTTGAGGCCAACAAATCCTAAAAAGAAAAACTTTATTGTTTGTTAAATAAAAGTAGGCCACTTAAGTAAATTCTGAAAGAATTTTCTTATGTTTTTAATTCAAGAATTAAAAATAAGGAAAACATTTAAAAATCGTTAATTGTTATTTTTTGGAGTAATCCCATGACAATTAGTTCACCAGAACGTGAAGCAAAAAAAGTAAAGATTGCGGTTGATCGCAATCCTGTTGAAACAAATTTTGAAAAATGGGCGTGCGACCTGAAAAAGGAATGTGACAAATCAATTTGTTATTGTGTCAAAATTTAAAAAGAATTTTAAACTAAAAGGATAGGCTTGTTTCTAAAAAAAGCTTATCCTTTTAGTTTTTAAAACTATATATATATGTATATATAGAGATATTTTTTAGTTGTTGTTGTTGTTTTTTTTTTTTTTTTCGTTTTTATTCACCTACTAGATTTTTTTATAAAAAAAGTATTAAAAGAGTTATCAATTATCAATATATTTAGCTTTGAAAATTAATATATACATATTCTTATTATTATTATTAGAGATTTATATAAATCTCTATACAGAAAAATAAACAAAAAAGATTAATCTAAATTAGCATATGTAAATCTAATCTTTAGATTACATATTTCTGCTTGTCTTCAAACAATAAAAACTACGAAAAAAAAAAAAAAAATAGATTGAAGATACTTAAATGTACAACTGAAATTGTAAAATTTTATTAAAATCAAACTTTTTGAATACGATCTAATTTTTATGTTACATAGAAATAAATCTTTATTTATTAATTGTTTTAATACACAAAAAAAGAATATTTATTCTAAGCTAGTCAAACGAAAGTGTGAAACCCATACATAAACATAGATTTTCTTTCACTAAACGTGTCATTTGACAATACATTTAATAATATAGAAGAAATACAATAAAAGAATAAATCTGATATGTAGATGTATATATCTACATCTATGATATATGTTATATCTTTAATAAAAAAATCTAAGTTAAAAAATACTTTATTTAGTTATACCTAATTGTAGTTATCAAAAATATTAGTTATAAACGAATACAATTCTTGTACATAAAAATTCTCTCATTAAAAAATTTTAAATTTTTTTTTTTTAATAAAACATTAAATGTCTAATGTTTAATAAAACTAACTCTTTAAAGGAAATAAAGCATTGGGTGGGGACGATAAACCATATATATGCATATAGTTGTATAACTATATACATATATATAGTTTATTTTGACTTAATTAGGTAAAAAATTTTTTTTATTAGAATAATCCAAAAGTTAAAGAAATATCGATAGGGAAAGTTGCACCAATACCTAACCAAACAGCTGCTACAGTACCTACTAAGAATAAAATAGTAGCGATAGGACGACGGTAAGGGTTTTGGAATTTATTAATATTTTCAATAAAAGGTACTGTCATTAAGCCAGCAGGTACAGCTGCCATTAATAAAACACCTAATAATTTGTTAGGTACAACACGTAAAATTTGGAAAACTGGGTAGAAATACCATTCTGGTAAAATTTCAAGAGGTGTAGCAAAAGGGTTTGCTGGTTCTCCAAGAGAACCTGGTTCTAATACAGCTAAACCAATAACACATGCAAATGTACCAAAAATTACAACAGGGAACATGTAAAGTAAGTCATTTGGCCAAGCTGGCTCACCATATGTGTTATGTCCCATTCCTTTCGCTAATTTAGCTTTTAATACTGGATCACTTAAATCTGGTTTTTTTGTTACAGACATAAAATAAAAATTAAAATTAATCTTTCGATGTGTATAATTAATGAAAAAGTTTGAGAACTCAAATAATTTCTATTAAATATAATAGAAAACCTCTATATTTTTTTCTAAAAAAAAAAAAAATAAGTCAACTAATAAATTAACTGTTAACATTAACAACTTTATTAATGTTATACACAATCTAAACAAAAATCAATTAAATACCGTATTTTTCTTGGAGAAAAAATCCGTAGGCGGGGCCAAAATCTTCTCTGGGTTTACCCGAAAGGAAAAATGTTGGTTTTTTTCCGCTAAGTAAATGTTGTAAATTTACTTTTGTTTTTATAAACAGAACTTATTATTGATAAATAATACGATAACTTTTTTTTAAAAAAAAAATTATTATGAAACCTTCATAACTTTATAAAAAACAACATCATTTTAAATATAACGTTCTTAACTGTAATCTCGTCTTTTTTTCATTTTTTAATAAAAAAAAGGGAAATTTTCATAACAAGATTTATTAGTTACTGCGTAATATAATTTTTTCTAATTTGTTTGCTGAATTTTTTTTTTTTCAAATATATTCATTTTTATGAATATATTTATAAATATTATAATTTATGATTTTTTTGTCTAAACTAAGAAAATTAACCGGATTCCGCTCCTCTAAAAATACGAAGGAAAAAACCTTTGATTTTTTTCCCGCTTACAAAAAATTTTTCTGTTGATAATATAAATAAATATATATATATATATAGCATTTTTCTTTTTTTTTATTTTGGTATTAATAAAAAAAAATCCGTAGGAAAAAATAGTTTTTAAAAAATTTTATTTTTTTGCACTAATTTTTTGTTTATGAATATTCATATATTTAGTCCAGTAAGATATAAAAATTTTAATAAAAAATTCATTTTGAAATTTGAATAAAAATATTTTTAATAAGATTAATTTAATAGTTAATTAAATAGTCTATTTTAATGATGAAAATTGTCAGGTAAAACTTATCTGCAATTGGTTTAAATTATATCTAATCTAAAAATGAAAATGTGCTTCGTAAATTTTCTCTGTATAAAAAATTAATATTTTTGATTTCTAATGTTTTTGTTGAATCAGCTGAATATTAAAATTATGACAATGGATATTTCTATAGTTAAAATTAATAATTTAAAAGGATAATCCAATCCCAAATAATTGGATTATCCTTTTAAATTAGGTTTATTTTATTGTCGGAAAAAACCACTTTGTTGTTTTGTCCGCCTTATATTTAAACAAATAATCAACTAATTAGATAATTAGAAGTTCATCTCTGCCAGTTGAACTTTCTCGAATTGTTTTTTCTTAAGAACTAATAATACTTGTGCTAATAATACAAACGCAAAGAAAACTAATAATCCTTGAATGCGTGCAGGGTTTTGAAGAACAATTTCTACATCTTTTTGACCAAAACCACCTACGTTAGGGTTTGTAGTTAAAGGCTGATCAGCTGTTAATACTTGTCCTTCTTGAACAATTAATTCAGGTCCTGGAGGAATTTTTTCAGTTACTGTTTCACCATTAGCTTTTTCAATATTAACTAAATAACCACCTTTTTTCTCATTAGCAGTTGTAATAGACACAATTTTACCAGGAGCTGGAGTGTTATAAACAGTGTTGTTTGATTTAGAACCATCTGGATAAAGTTGACCACGTCCACGGTTAGCACCTAAATAGATAGGGTATTTTAAATATGAAACATTTTTATTTTTTGCTGGATCAGGAGAAAGAATAGGTACAGTTAACTCACTATATGTTTTTCCTGGTAAAGGACCAACTACAAGAATGTTTTTTTTGTCAGGACTATAAGGTTGGTAATAAACATTTCCTACTTTTTTCTTCATTTCTTCTGGGATACGATCAGCTGGTGCTAATTCAAATCCTTCTGGAAGAATTAAAACAAAACCTACGTTTAAATCAGCTTTTTTACCTTTCGCATTTACTTGTTTAACTGATTTATCATATGGAATTTGAACAGCAGCTTCAAATACTGTATCAGGTAAAACTGCTTGAGGTACTTCAATTTCTGCTGGTTTCTGTGCTAAGTGACAGTTAGCACAAACAATACGACCTGTAGCTTCACGTGGGTTTTCATAACCTTGTTGTGCAAAAATTGGATAAGCTTGTACATTGGGTGTTGAAATTAGGAATAAACCGGCAATTACCGTTAAAAAGAATTGTTTAAAATTCACAAATATTTTATATATGACCTTTGGTCTAATAACAAATATAAGAAAAAAATAAAAGGCGGACAAAACAACTTTGTTGTTTTGTCCGACAGATTTTTTCTTATATGTGATATTTCTAATAGAACTATTCTATTAAAATTTCCAAAACTTTTATTCTGTTTAAAGTTTGAAACGAAAAAAAATTTTTTTTTCGTTTCAAATTCTTTCAGAATTTTATCTTTCAGGTTAGGCGGGTTCGAAACCCTATAAGGCTTTATTCTGAAGGGCAAAGGCCTTTGCCCTTCAGATAAGGCCTAAACCTTTTAACTTTACCTCCTGGCAGATAGGAATCAGACCCGCCTAGCTTTCTAAAGAAAAAAAATTGTTTATAATGTTTAAATTATTGAATTTTTTAGTCTTATCAAAATAAATTTTAGCATAAAATTGATCAAAATTAAACTAAATAAAAATTTTTTTTTTTAATCGACCCCGCCCGTATTTTTATTCTGGAAGGCTAGGATAAACCCGAAGCGTTTATCCTAGCCTTCCAGAGTGAATTTTTTATTTCTGCGAAGAAATTCTAAATAATTATCGAAGTTTTTTATAGTTCGAAAGAATATTAGTTTATTTACTTTACGAAATTTATGAATTTAAGACTAAATACTTTGAAGAAGTGAGTAGAATAAAATTCTTCCTGGAGTAGTTGACATATATTGATGTATTAATTGTGAAGAATAATCAAAATGACGGATATAATTATAAGATAGTTCTTGCCAATGACCAGTAGTCGACAGTCGTATTTCAAGAGGTTCTTCTTGATCGTTACCATTTTCAATCAAGCCAGACCATTTAACCCAAACTAAAGCATGTAAATCTATTTGTTGTAAATCATATTGATAAAGAACTTTTTGTAAATCGGTAAAAAAGAAACCTGAACCACGTAATAAAGAAAGTGTAGCTTTGTTAGAATTTGTTGTTAAATAATAACAACCTAAAACCATATCTTGACTAGGGATAGATAAAGGATCTCCTGTAGCAGGTGAAAGCATATTATTACGAGATAACATTAGTTTCCAAGCTTCAGCGCGGGCTTCAATAGTAATAGGAACATGAACAGCCATTTGATCTCCATCAAAATCGGCATTAAAAGATGAACAAACTAATGGATGTAATAAAATAGCACGACCTTCCACCAATTTAGGAACAAAGGCTTGGAAACCTAAACGATGTAATGTAGGAGCACGATTTAATAATACTGGAGAAACTTGCATAATTTCACGTAAAAGTTCAAGAGCTAAAGGACGATTATTTTTAATTAAAGCTTTAGCACCAACTACTGTTTTAGCGTAGTTTTTATTTAAAATTATTTTTAATAAGAAAGGTAAATATAATTCTAATGCCATTTCTACTGGGATCCCACATTGATAAAGTTTTAATTTAGGCCCAACTACAATAACTGAACGTCCCGAATAATCAACTCGTTTTCCTAGTAAAAATTGTCTAAAACGACCTTGTTTACCTTTTAAAATATCGGATAAAGATTTTAAAGCACGACCACGTGAATCTTTTTCACCGCTACTTTGACTATTTTGTATTAAGTTGTCTACTGCCTCTTGTAATAAACGTTGTGCATATTTCATTTCATATGAATTACTTGTAGCCGGATCTTTCAAAAATTTCTTTAAACGATCATTTCGGTAAATAACTCGTTGATAAAATCTATTTAAGTCTGAGGCGGCAATTTGACCACCCATTTTCACAATAGGTCTTAGATCAGGAGGTAGAACAGGTAAAACAGTTAAAATCATTGAAGATGGATCTGAATCTTTTCTAAATAATTTACGAACTAATTTTGTACGACGTATTAATAAGTCACGTTTTTTACATAATTCTCTCATTTCTATTTGTGAGGCTTTATCATAAATAAATATTTTTATATGTTTTTTTAATTTAAAGATGGACTTATTTACTACATATAATAATAATCTATTCTGTTTATCTAATTTTTTCATTTCCGAGAAGGTTAATTCACTTAATAATTGTTGAATTATACCAGGGCCAGAGAAAAAAGAATTATTTATTAATGCGCCATATGGTTGTTTATTTTGAGAAAAACTACGAGCGGACTCGCGATTCTCGTCCGCTCGAATCGATGAACGGGCAATAGAACTTTCTATTGATGTTATAAGCCCGGAATTTTGAGGTTGCGAACTCGTTAAGTTTTTAGACGAACGGTAAATTTGAGAATTGAAACTTGTTAAAGAAATACGCTCTTTATAAGCAAAAATAGGTTGATCTTTAGAATTTGAAACTGCTGTGTTATACAATAAAAAAATTTGCCAATCTTTTCCTTCGTTAACTCGGCTACCCCAACGTTCACGATGTGATAATGTATATACATTATTATACAAACGCTTTCTCGGGATATTTTCCAAAACTCTACTTCTATTGTTATTTACTAAAGAATTTTTTAATAATTCTTTCATAGCGTAATTTTCTTTAATTTGTTTCTCTTTTTTATATTCGGTTTTGGTAATAAAGTTGTCTTTTTCACTTGCAAAAGTAATTGGTAAATTCATGTAAGAAGAATATACATTATTGTTTTTTATTGGGTATTTTCCATTATTTAGAGAATATAAATCTAAATAAGGTTGTTTTAACAATCTAAACGATAGTAATTTTGAAATATCTGTTTTTAATTTTGAAGTTCTAAACAGGTGAGTAGGTATAAATTCTGCACTTACGCTAGAAAAACCATCCAATAAATCTGACTGTTTTTTAGAAAATTCACGTAGTGAATTTTCTTCTCTTTTGTTTAATAAAAATTTATTATATTTAAAAGAAATATCATTTTGATTTTCTTTTAATAAATTTTTTGCTAAAATGAATAATTGACGTTTATAACTTAAATTTTCGTTTGTTTGTATTTGATTAGGTTTTATTTGAGTTACAGGCGAGTTCGACATAGAAATAGAACTTTCGTAATTTGAAATTGTACTATATCGCGTTTGTTCGAAAAATTTACCAACAACTAAAGGAGCGATAAAACCATTTTCAGCTAATAAATCAACAAGTGAAGAAATATCTAAACTTAATAAATCTGTCATTTCTTCCGATTTCTTATTAATTAGTTGAGGTATACTATAAGGTATTGGAATATATGTATAGCAAAAATCGACATGGGAACAGCCTAACCCGCCTAGCTTTAGACTCGAAACTTTCTTATCGACTAATGTATTTGTAGTAAGATTCGAGAATTTACCTACAAAAGCGGAAGAAGCGGGCCCGCCAATATTTTTTTCCTTCGAAGTTTTTCTATGGAAAATTTTGGTATAATTTTTGGTATTTTGCAAATGTAAGTTAAAAATGGGTTGTTTTATATTTTGTAGTGTGAGTAAGGTATGTTTCTTAAAGTAACTTTTTACAAGTCGAATAATATTTTTTAAATATTTTAAACTAGTTTTACTAGCATACATTTTATTAATTTTATAATAGTGAAAAAATAAATCAAAATTGTTTAAAGTTCCATTATTAGTAATTTCTTTAGAATTTTCTTCGAATTTTTTATTTTGTTTTGTTTGATTTCGTAAGAAATTACAACGTAATTTCTGTTTCGAGTCCACCATTTGATTCGTTTGTAAAAAATAATAAATTGTTTTATACATTGCTTTGATATAAGCTTTTTTATAAATTTTTTGCCATGTCTTAACAATAGAATGCATTATGATTTTTTTGTACAACATTCGTTGAAGATTAGCTTTTATATACAAATCAATAGGACTGTTTTTATTTATTTTATTGATTAGATGAGAAGAACCAACTGTTTCAATTTTTAAATCGGGAGAATAATTATTAAAAATAACTCCTTCTTTAGCATTACTACTAAGATTAGATTTGTGTAAAAAATCATTTTGATCAAAACTTTCGTTTTTCATATACGAAATTTCTTCATTTCGTAGTACACTTTCTCTATCTATTAAACCTTGTTTTTCATATAGCTTTTTTTGTATTAAAAAAGTTTCTATATTAAAAATTTTTTCAGAAAACAAATTTTGAATTAAATCATTATAAATAAGACCTAATTGTAAAATGTAAATAAATTGTAGCATGAAAAATCGAATTTCTGAATTGACAAGACCAAATTCTGATAAAATATTTTCATATAAATTTAATGTTTTTATATTTTTTTCTTTTATAGGTTTTTGAAAAAAATTAAGTAATTGAGAAGTTTTATTTATAGAAAATTCTCTATCTTTGTTTTGAGAATCAAATTTGGGCAATTCAGCCTTTTTTGCTGACATTTTTATAGTATTTTTCCATTTGTTAATAGTATTGATACGTTTCGTGCGATAATCTAAAATATTATCTTTTTTTAGGGCGGGGCCGTTTGAATTAATACTAGGCAGGTTCGCCGAATAAACAGAGTTATTATTATTTTCAGAATAAGATATTAGTTTTTCTGAGTTTGATTCTGCGGCATTAATGTCAGAATTTTCATTTGAAATCGTTGCCATGCTTTTAGCTTTAGACCATGACGCATAAATTTTAGATGGAGAATCTAAATCAACGAACCCGCCTGATATTTTATAACTTTGTAAAGCACTAGCAGCCGATCCAGAATGTTCTATAGTCAGTGTTTCTGAACAATATGTTATAGATTGTAAAAAACGCTTTTTAATATCTAATAAAATTGATAAATAACTGGGTGTTCCTTTTAAAAACCATACGTGCGTAACAGGTGATATTAATTTTATATAACCTAACTGGTAACGACGAATAACAGACCAAGTATATTCAACATCACAATCAGGACAGAATTTACGAAGTTTACGTGTAGTTTTTGATTTATCTTTAGTTACTCCAAAACTTAATTCCCCTAAAGACTTTTTGGGTTTATTATTGTCTTCAATGGTTTCTTCTAATGGATTATTATTATTTCTGGCGGGCCCGCCAGGTTTTTGTTCCGTTTCTCGTAGCGAATATTTTGCAGTTTTATCAATCTTTCCACAAGAACATTCAAAATCTTTAAGAGGACCAAATATTCGCTCGCAAAATAACCCACCTTTTTGAGGTTTGAAAGTTTTATGATGTAATGTATTTGCATTTAAAACTTCCCCATATATTTTACCATTAGGTAAAGTTTTTTCTGCCCATTGTAAAATTCTTAAAGGAGAAGCTATTCCTATTGTTACTAATTTTACTTCCGTAAATTTTGAATAAGATGTATACAATCTTTTTTTAAAATTATATTTTTTATTTTCTTTAAAATTTATTTTTTGTGAATTAGGAACGCCAAGGGTCCCTCTTACACCAAACCCGGGAGAAGCATAATTATTTGAATATTCTGTATTTGGACTTACTCCATTTGTATTAATATTATTATAGTTTTTTGTTTTACTACTCGAAATAAAATTTTTTTTATAAAAAATTTTATCTTTAAAAATTATATTTTTTTGGATACGAGCAATGTAGGGGGATAACATTCTTATCCCATAAGAATTAAAATAATTCATTGTTTATTTTATATCTTTTTTTTTTAAGGCTATTTCAGCTAAAAGGTCAGACGATAGACCATTGGGTAAGCCCTCTGCGCTTACCCTGAGGGCCTAGCCTTTAAGAGAAGACTCGTATAATTTTTATATAGATCTATGTTTTTTCAAGAAAAACATAAATCAAAATCTTGTTGTAATTGTTTACAACTTTTAATATTCTTAATTCTCAATAGCCCATTTCTTTTTTCATTATATATATTAGTATTTTATTTTATACTCATCCGCTTAATAAAAGCTTTTTTGCAAAAAAGCTTTAGAAAATTATAAAAAATAAATTTATTTTTCTTGAGACAATTCTTTTTTTCGGAATGGCAGGACTCGAACCTGCAACCACACGCTCCCAAAGCGTATACGCTACCAAATTGCGCTACATCCCGTCTTATTCATTATAAATATAAATATAACATATATTTGTTCTTATATGTTAGCCTGTAAAAATATCGTTTGAATTTAAAATTATTTTAAATTCCAACTATGCAAATTGAAATATGCCATCTATATATAAGGTATATCCAGAAGGGTAAACTAATTCTCTTCTATTTCTATTAAGTCCTAAATTTTTATAGGAAAAATTGCTTTTTTATCTTTTCATAACAGGAAATACGAAAAACCAAAATTTTTTTTTTTTTTACAAAAATAGAAAAAAGAGGACTTTTTTCTTAATTTTTAATAATTCTTATATGTATTAGGCACGTCCGGACTCGAACCGAAAACCTACTGCTTGTAAGGCAGTCACTCTACCATTGAGTTACGCGCCTGTTTTTATTTTTTTATTAATTATATTTTTATTATATAATAAAACTTTTGATTTTGCTAGACTCAAAATAACTAGACTGAAAATAAAATGAGTAATGCAACTAAATAATTATTAAAGTTGTCTAATTGTCTACAAAAATTCAAAGTCAATTAAACTACAAGATTCACTATGGGAATTTTATTAAGTTAAAAAAAGAAAAATTAATGTTTCTTTCGTTAAGACATAACAAAGTAAAAAAAAAAAGATTTAACAGATTTCAAATAAAATTAAACGGTAAGGTGAAAATACTCTAGTAGTATAGAATTGTTATTCACCTTACCGTATTTAAATTTTTATAAAAATGAATCGGAAGAAAAAACTAAAATTTTGTAAATATTATATATATATATATATGAAAATCCAATATATTCAAAAAAAAAATGTGAATTTCTTTCGAAATTCATACTTAAGGTTGAAGAATAAAAATTTAATTATTCAATAATAGATGTAACAACACCCGCACCTACAGTACGTCCACCTTCACGAATAGCAAAACGCATACCTTTTTCAATAGCAATTGCGTTAATTAATTCAACAACCATACTAATACGGTCACCAGGCATTGCCATTTTATTAGAATGTTCTTCAGCAACAGATGAAGGATTACGCATTTGAATATGTGAAAAACCAGCTACTTTACCAGTTACGTCTGTTGTTCGTACATAAAATTGTGGTGTGTAACCAGTTAAGAAAGCTGAGTGACGACCACCCTCTTCTTTTGTTAAAATATAAACTTGAGATTCAAATTTTGTATGTGGTGTAATACTACCAGGTTTAGCTAAAACCATACCACGTTCGATATCTTTTTTTTGGATACCACGTAATAATACACCTACGTTATCACCAGCCATTGTTTCGTCTAATGTTTTTTTAAACATTTCTAAACCAGTAACAACTGTACTTTTTGTATCTTTTAAACCTACTACTTCTACGTTTTCACCAATTTTTAAAGTACCACGTTCAACACGACCTGTAGCAACTGTACCACGACCTGTAATAGATAAAACATCTTCAACAGCTAATAAGAAAGGTTTTTCTGTTTGACGTTCTGGTGTTGGAATATAAGAATCTACTTTATCCATTAAGTCATAAATTTTATCAATCCATTGGTTTTCACCACGTTTAAGTTTAGGGTTTTCAACAAGTGCTTCTAAAGCTAATAAAGCAGAACCTGAAACGATAGGAATTTCATCACCCGGGAATTCGTATTTATCTAAAGTTTCACGAACCTCTAATTCTACTAATTCTAATAATTCTTTATCATCTACTTGATCTTCTTTGTTTAAGAATACAACAATATTAGGAACACCAACTTGTTTAGCAAGTAAAATATGTTCTTTTGTTTGTGGCATTGGACCATCTGCACCAGATACAACTAAAATAGCACCATCCATTTGTGCTGCACCTGTAATCATGTTTTTAACATAATCAGCATGACCTGGACAGTCTACGTGTGCATAATGGCGGTTATCTGTTTCATATTCTACGTGTGCTGTATTAATTGTAATACCACGAGCTTTTTCTTCAGGTGCAGAATCAATTTCATCATATTTTTTAGCTAATCCACTGCCTTTAGCTGCTAATGTCATTGTAATAGCAGCTGTTAATGTAGTTTTCCCATGGTCTACATGTCCAATAGTACCAATATTTACATGTGGTTTTTTACGTTCAAATTTAGCACGTGCCATATTTTTATCATTATTAATATATTTTTATATATAAGCCAATTTTTCGAGTATATTTAATTTTAGCCTTTTTTATTTTTTAATATACTTTTGATGAATTTATTTTTTTTTTTTTTATTAATTCATAATTAGACTCATAATTTTTATTCTGAATATTATATAAATAATATTTTTATAATTGAAACTGAACTTTCAAAAATAAGTAAAAAAAAAACAGATGTTATTAATAATTAATTATTTCTAAGCACTTTAAATAAGGAAATATACTTCAAAAAAATAATTCAAATAAAATAATAGTTATTATAAACCTGTGGGAGAGCGAAACATAGAATTATACATTCAATTTATTTTAATTCAAATTAGATTATTTAGTAACTCTCAATCAAATATTTATTGAAAAATGTATAAATACCTATATATATACTATTTTTTTTTACCCCCAAGGGAATTCGAATCCCTGTTTCCTCCGTGAAAGGGAGATGTCCTAGGCCTCTAGACGATGGGGGCTTTATATACTGTTATTATTATAAATAATTTCATTTAGATTGTCAACAATCTAAATAATAAAAAATATTTTATTAAAGAATTTTTTTAATTTATTAATCTATTGAAAGCGTTGTTTTTTTTACACACGCTTTAAAGACTAAAAAAAAAGAAATAAATACAATAAAAAAACAAAATAGAATTCCACTCTAATTAAATTTTATTTAATTGGAATTCTATTTTGTTTTAGTCTTTTTTACATATAAATAAATTAAAAAAGAAATGTTATTAATTAACCTTGACGTTGTTTATGTTTAGGGTTAGAACAAATAACCATTACAGTACCTTTTCGGCGAATAACACGACATTTGTCACAGATTTTTTTAACTGAAGAACGTACTTTCATATAAATAATTTTTTTTTTTGTTTTTAGCGTTTTCTATTTTTTAAGTGCCTATTTATCTCGAATTGAAATCGAGAAGATAAATAGAGTTCTTAAATTTTTAATTTTATTAAAAAATTAATTTAGGCATCGTACTTAAAAATAAAAATTAGCAAGATGAAGAACATTTAATGCGTTTTTATTATAGTTTTATTTTTTTATTCTAATTTGGATTACAATTTTAAATTAATCATTAAATAAAAAACAGATGAAATTGAATTTTTCTGTTTTACATTGATTTTTTTAGAAGATAAAAACAAAGAAAATAGATATTTAAAATTAAACAAAATAGATAATAGATAAAAGCGGACGTAGGAAATCTTGTTAGACTTTCCACGTCTTTGTATGTATTTTTATCTATTATTTATTTCACAAAAAACGTTTTGACTTTGAGAATATTTTTTAAGAAAAATATTCTTTTGTGAGATCTCCGTTTTTTTTAATAAAAAAAAACGGAGATTTAAAATGTTTGATATAACAAATATAATCTTTTAATTATATTTATTTACAACAAGTCTAAGATCTTTTTATAGAGGACCTGAAATACCTTGTTTTCTAATCATTAAGAAGTGCATTAACATGAAAACAGCTGTTAATAATGGTAAAACAAATGTGTGTAAACTGTAGAAACGTGTTAATGTTGATTGACCAACACCTACACCACCACGTAATAATTCTACTAAAGGACCACCAATAACAGGAATAGCTTCAGGAACACCTGTTACAATTTTAACAGCCCAGTAACCGATTTGGTCCCAAGGTAAAGAGTAACCTGTTACACCGAATGAAACAGTACAAACGGCCATAATAACACCACTTAACCATGTAAGCTCTCTTGGTCGTTTGAAACCACCTGTTAAGTAAACACGGAAAACGTGTAAAATCATCATTAAAACCATCATACTAGCTGACCAACGGTGAATTGAACGAATTAACCATCCAAAGTTAACATCAGTCATTAAATACTGTACTGAAGCGAAAGCTTCTGCTACAGTTGGTCGGTAGTAGAAAGTCATTGCAAAACCAGTAGCTACTTGAACTAAGAAACAAGTAAATGTAATACCACCAAGACAGTAGAAAATGTTTACATGAGGCGGAACATATTTACTTGTAATATCATCAGCAATTGCTTGAATTTCTAAACGTTCTTCGAACCAATCGTAAATTTTACTCATAAAATTAATTTTTTTAATATATTTTGACATTACCATTAAGCTAACATTTTTTTTACCATACCCGAAAAATCAGAACATAGTTTTTAGGCGAACGACGGGGTTTGAACCCGCGAATGGTGGAGTCACAATCCACTGCCTTACCACTTGGCTACGCCCGCCAGATTATACTATAATCAAAAAATATATTAATCTTTAATATAAAATATATTATTTTTTTTTTTAGATCAATAAACAAAAAAATAAAACGTTTTTTAACGAATTTTTATTAGTAAATAATTAATAACTTTTTAAAGAGCTTTTTTCAAGTATATCATATTTTATTATTTTAATCAATTTTTTTTTTTTTTTTATTGACGTCTTACTTAGATCTTATAATGTCTTAATATCGAATATTAAATCTAATATAAATCTAATATAATATGCATTAGACTTAAGATTATGCATATTAACATAAATGAAAATGAATTTTAATTTATTTTGGGTAGTTTGTGTGCTAAGCCTTAACTGGCTTAGCACAGATGTTTAGTTGTGAAATATCATATGAAAAGGTCAACATTAGAAAAAGTTCACAAAAAAATAAGCGAAGCGATCAGAGTTTTCAATATCTCCCAAGGGAGGGGCCGAAACTCTTTTGGTTTATCTCCTAGTATTGAAAAATTTGAGATTTTGTTTTTTTGCTGCGCTATTATTGCTATTATTATTTTTTAGCTGCTGTTTTTGACGCCATTTTAGCACCATATTTACTACGACTTTGAGTACGGTTTTTAACACCCGCAGTATCCAAAGTACCACGTACAATATGATAACGTACACCTGGTAAATCTTTTACCCTTCCACCACGAACAAGAACAACCGCATGCTCTTGAAGATTATGTCCAATACCTGGAATGTATGCTGTAACTTCAAAACCTGAAGTTAATCGAATACGAGCTACTTTACGTAACGCTGAGTTTGGTTTTTTAGGCGTTACAGTATAAACACGTAAGCAAATACCTCGTCGTTGTGGACATGATTTTAAAGCCGGTGCTTTACTTTTTGTTGTTTGTTTTTTTCGTGCTGAACGTATTAATTGTTGAATAGTAGGCATTTTAAATTTGTTAAAAAAAAAGGAAAAACTTTAAAAAGATTTTTTATGTAATTTTTTTTATAGAAATTATTATTCATTAGTGTTTACGAAAGAAAATAGAAAATAAGCGAAGTGGTCAGAGTTTTCTATTTTCTAAGGTATTTATATTCAATTTATTTAAAAAACTCAGAAAATCTATACCAGAATAACGAAGCGTTCAGAAGGTTTCCTACAAACAAAACCGGAATCAAATAAAAAATTTTTGTTTTAGCGCTTAAAGAAATTCTTATAAAAAATTTTTTATAAGAATTATATAATAAGTTTAAAAATTTAATTAGAATTATTTTTAATTAAAATTTAAAATGTATAGACTGGCTATTTACTATTATTAATAGTAATAATAAACTTAAATAAATTAGAGAGTATGTATAACAAGAGTGTATTTTTATACCTTTTTATACACACTCTCTTTAATAATTTATTTTGTGTTTTTATTTAAATTAAAAAGAAAAAACTAATGGATCTGGGAAAAATCTATTAATTTCAATTAATAAACCAGATGTGAAAATTGCCCAGCCTAAACCAACAACAGGAGCTGTTGATAAATATGTTGTAAAATCTTTCATTATAATTAGTGTAATGGACCCAAAGTATTAATCTCTTAAATTTTTTCTTTTCTTTAAGGTTATAGAAATTTTAATCAGTAATATATATAGATATATAAAAATATCTATTATTATATTTAATAAAAATAAAAAAGATTTTTATAAAAAAATAAAACTTGTTCAATATTTTTATGTGTATATCAATAAAAGATATATATTTATATATAAATATCCTCATATTTAAGAAACTATGACAATATTTGATGATTTTTTTCTTAGTTTTTTTTTTATTTAGACAATTTATAAAATTTACATTTACTAGTGAATAGTAAAAATTATATCCAGCTTCACTTGACAAAAAGATATCCATCTTAGAAAACTTTTTTATATAAGAAGTTTTATTTAATTAATAACAAAAAAATAACAATTATAAATATAAAAACATAAAAAGTTTGAGTTGGAGACTATAATAAAAAAATTTTTATTAATTGATTTCTAGAAAAATGAATGATTTTTTATTTAATCTGTTATTTTTTTTTTAAGTGTATTAAGAACAGGAAAGGGAACATAACTTTATATGGAATAATATTCCCTTTCCTATTAAAGGGAACTTCATTTGCTTATGTTTGCATTTATATAGAATAGATAGAATAAATAGAATAAATAGAATAAATAGAATAAATAGAATAGATAGAATAAATATTATAAATATAATAAATATAGATTTATTATCTATTATTTATTATTAATAAATAATAAATAATAAATAATAAATAATAAATAAGAATACGTTAGAAAAACTAGTTGTGATCTTCGACTGCTTCCCATGAAAGAAAAAAAAAACAAAGATATTATTATTACTTATTATTTATAATAATAAATATAACATTAAAAAAATTATTATTCATTAAGAATATCTTTATTTTTCTGTTTAACTAATTGTTGTTTATAAAAATTATTAAATTTAGATCTTCTCGTTTTTCTAGTTTCAGGCGAAGAATCAAGATTAGCTAAACTCATTTTTATATTAGGCGGGTCCGCTTCGATCCTATTTTCTATATCTTTACTTAATGGTAATTTTTTACCTGATACCCAACCCGCCTTTAACAAAATATAATTAGGAAATTGTGGAGATAAACAACTTAGTTTTACTGTCGTTGGAAGTACACCAGTTTTTTGAAAAACTTCAGCTAATGACACATACCATTTTCCTTCAACTATTGCGACATTTAATTCAAAAAGCTGTAAACTGGTAATATAGCTTGGATGGCGATCAATAACCGAACGTCTATTACTAGTTGTACTTTCACCTATCTAAAAATAACCTGTTGATTTATTTAAATATATATAAATGCAACCTCGACTATTTGTAAATTGTAGATAAAGATAAGACAGTCCAAACTTTGATCAAGAATTAGTTAAAGGCGTAAATTTAGGACGTATGATTCGTGATTCATTAATAATTAAAATAGTTTTTGCATATGGATTACCTTTTATAGTAATTCATTTTTCACTAGCTTTTTTTATTAAAAAAGTTCCCAATTTTGTACGCTCTTTTTCTGTTGCGCAATCTGAACCCTGTATAACAGCATAAGCTGATACATTTGGACTATTGCTTTTAAACGCTTCAGTTACTAAAAAATGTAATCGATAACCTCCCCTTAAAGTTGAGATTTCTTTTGATACATTCTTACTTTGTCCAATATAAACGGGCGGGGCCGCATCTTTTTCGAAATAGATACAATAGACTATAGGTTGTTCCTTTGGTTTATATAACGTTTCACCACCTCATATATTTTTAACTTTTTTTAAATTATTACTAGGAACTCTAACACCTACTTGCTTGTCTGCTTGTCAGGTGTTAGTATAACATCATCAAGTTTCATCATAACTTAGTTTTATTGTATTTTATAGTATTACTTCTATTATATTTTATAAAGTTTTTTTATCGGAAAAAACCTTTTGTTTTGTCCGCCTATTTATTATTTGTTAAACAAGTCTAAAAAAAACTTTTAGAAAATACCGAATTTGTCTCAAATAAAAATCCATAGAGAATTCTTTTAGATTTTTATCCCGACCAATGTAGGAAAAAAGAAAATGCTATATCAACTAGTTGGAAAAAAAAAACCTTTAGACTAGGTAAAATCGAAGAGCTTACCCGCTTGCGTACCCGCCTAGCTTTTCAGGCATTTTTTTTTTTTTTTTTCCGACAAGAAAATATAGATCCAGTATTAACAAAGTCTTTAAAAGATTTGGCATAAACTTATCTTCTAGTAGGGATAAGACAATCGCTGTTACGGTTAAGGTGACTGTTAACGGTGTTACTTATGAAAAGGATTGGGAACTACTTACCTTCCATAAAGCTTTAAACTCTGCGCTAAGCGTAGGTCTTCAAAAGAAATTACTTGATAGGTTCTGGTCTATTGAAAAAGAAAAGAAAATTGGGAATACCCTTTTAAACCACACGTCCTTAATGTAACACACGAAAATTTCGTCGATTACGCTAGCTGGGTGTCTTTAAGAGCTAGAGCCCCATTTGTTATTCCTTGTTGCATCTGCGAAAGTACTAAACCCGTGAAAATGTACCATATAAGACATAATCCGTAAAACTGCGTTTCCTAAAGATTATATCTTTAAGAAATCGCTAAGAACGCCCCCCCCCCCCCGCCG
The DNA here is from genome assembly GCA_914767535.2 of Dunaliella primolecta. Taxonomy (NCBI): domain Eukaryota; kingdom Viridiplantae; phylum Chlorophyta; class Chlorophyceae; order Chlamydomonadales; family Dunaliellaceae; genus Dunaliella; species Dunaliella primolecta. The sequence goes on along the minus strand of OX922092.1, from coordinate 23,395 downwards.
ATTTTGTAAAGATTGCCACATAAATGTAATTCATGGTGGGCGATACACCGGTCCTTGTCTCAAGCATTTAATCCGCATTGATGAAAAACTTGCGGATAATAGAATTCTACACGTGGAAAGCTCTATTCAACCTGGGCCTGAACGATTTGGTAAATCTATGGAAGAAAAAGGTTTTAGAACGAAAGGTTTACCTTAAAACTATAGAATACGATGAGTAGATAGTATTATCGTATTACAGTAGACTGGTTACAAGTTTTCTCACTTGTAATTTTTGAATTGGGTACATTCATACATTCATATATTCATATATTGACCCTTATTCATATGCATATATTGACCCTTATTCATATTCATATATTGACCTTGTACCCAAATAAAACAAAAATCAATTAAAATTATGGCAAGACAAAGAAAAAGTTCAGAAGAACAATAGAATGTGACAAAGGCTGTGCCACAAGGTGAAGACGTCACGGCGAAAGGTGAAGATGCTGGGGCAATTAGCACAGAAGATTATGTAAGTAATAAGCCGCCCTTTCGAACGTGCTCTTCAACCTACGAACCTATCGTGATAGTCTCCCATCAACTCCCATCAATAGGCTTTTTAAAAGGCTTTTTAAAAGGCTTTTTAATAGGCTTTTTAATAGGCTCTTTCCCTAACGGATTAAGATTCCTTGAATATAGACTTTAAAGACTTTTAGTTATACTACAAAATATTTAAATAAAATTATATGCCATTAATTTTTCTTGCCACCTTTTCTTCCTTTGCCATCACCTTGGGCGGGGCCGTGTTTAGTTGAATCGGTATTTGTTTCACCTTTCGGCTTAGCTTGAGGTGAAACATGTTCTTGTTTACGAAGTTCGAAATCCTTCGTCAAAAGACTTTTAAGTCGATCCGATTTTACTAACTTATTTAAGTGTGATAGCCATTGTGCATAACTGGCGCAACCTACACGCTCCGTAGGAGTTAACGGAGATTGTCTTTCATAAGAAAGACGGTTGTCAACCTTTTTCGCTAAATCACCAGGACGATCAAGTCCTGGGTTTCTTCTAACTAAATTAACTACGAATTATCTTTCAAATTATATAAATTCTCAAAAAAATAAAGAAAATTTATTTTCTCCTATTTTTTACATATCAAATAATTTTAATTGTATCTTAGTCCCTGAAATTATAGATATTGAAATAGGTGATAATTAAATTATTGTAGGTTTATATTTTCCTTGTATAAATTTTTATACACAATTTATTATAGATGAAAATGATTCTATTGAAGCTTTTACTAATGTACAAATAAATCTATTAAATTATTTTAATAATTTAAATAGTCAGTGTTTGTATTTAGAAAAAGACCCAAATAATTGTAATAAACCTATTCCAATACTAGTTGGTTTTAATCATATACTTTATGATATAGTTGTTTTACAGGAATTCTTATATATAATTCCTAATAACGCTAATCCATTTATTGAAACTCAAATTAAATAACGAGCTATTATAAAAAAGGGAGGTAAAGGCCAATCAAGAAATTTTTCTTTATTTGAAAATAGTTTTATGCTTGACTTACATTGGCTACGTACAGGATCTTTAAAAAAATGGATTCTATAATTAAAGGAATATGAAATTATTGATAATATAAATATAAAAACCTATCAACGTCCTAAAGGTAAACTATATGATCTAAAGCTTTCACGTTGGTTAGAATACAATCAAAATTATTTAGTTAGTACATACTATCTAGGTCTATATGAACAGAATTTATTTCTGGGTTTTAAACACACTTATATTCAAGCACAACCATCAAAAGAACAAATTTCATTAAGTTCTAGTTTGTTAACTAGAAAAAACCTATACTTAAAGTATAGGAAATAAAATTTCAAAAAATTTCAAAATGACTAGAATCGACTTTTATTAGGTTTCATCGACTTTTATTAAGTTTAATTTATTTAGATTTTATTAAATTTTATTAAGTTTTATTACCTTTTATTAATTAGTATTACGTTTAGTCTAGATTAATAAACTTAAGATTCATATAAAAGGCGACACAGCTATCAAAGTTATTTGCCTTTGCGCACGTTAAATCAATAGAATTATTGAGTAATAAAATATAAATCAATTAAATAAGCGTTAGATTTTAATCAAAAACTATAAATTAATTAAATAATTATAAAAATCAGAAAAAAAAAAATATTAATAAATATTAATTATGGTATCAAATAAAAGGAATTCAAAAAAACAAAATTCTAATTTTGTTTTAAAAAAAGAAAAAGGGTTTGGTTTATTCTCTAAAGTTCCAAGTTATGTTACTTTTTCACAAGCTGGAAATAATCCCAGTACTACCGGTCTAACTAGAACTGGTTCAAATGTTACTAATACACAACCAGTTCAAGTTAATACAGAAGGTGTATTTTTTAACATTAATGCACCAAAAGTTATGCCCGTTAGTAATCGTTTTAAGTATTCTTCTTTTGAAGAATGTAGTTTCTATCCTGTTAGTTTTGGGTAACCTGCGCGATTATTTCCCGTATCAGATTCAAGCTTAAAGGAACGAATAGTAATTCCAGCAAAATCTAAATTCTGTAGTAAAAGCCATTTATACTGCAAATGACATTGCAGTAGGTAATACTAAAAAAAGTAAAATTATTGTATTTTGGTTAGTTTTAGACGGAGATGCGGCTACAACATTTTTCCAAGGGCAAATCGCAGAAAAAATTGTTGAATTAGTAGGTATTCCTATTGCCAGTATCTTTTCAAATTCTATGGTTTTTCGTCAATTAAAATTCGAAGTTTTTGAAGAACAATCTGTAAATCCAGTAGATACAACTACAGAACAAACACCTTTTACAGTAAAACTATGTAGCATTTCTAATTTAACAAATACAATAGTATTTAGTTATCCATTAAACTTACGAGGTTTTATTACACATACACGTCCAACGAACCCGCCTATGGGTTTTGATTTTAATTTGTACCTACGTGAAAATACAGGAAACCGCTTCAATCGCTTTACATTAAAAGGAATTGGTGCCGAAAATGATGAGGATTTTTTCGAAGAGAATCGTATTCTAAATAATACCTTTAATTATATTAAAAAATTATTCTGTGAAACACACATAATAAGATTTCCAAATCCAACTAATGCTACTATGCCTTTATGTCAATTTGAAGTAAAAGTGTATGATGAAATCCGTGTAGCAGATACTCTAGCTTCCATAGTAGCTTGTTCTTTTGGTGGTTTTAAATGTTTAGCTTCATCTAATTTAAAAAGATGAAATGAAAAAGTCAAATAAAATATATTTATCTAATACTGAAAATACTTCTAATTAAAAAGAATAATAAAAAATATTATTTTTTAATACTTAAAAATAAGTAGGTTTTTTTGAGATTATTAGCTTTTGGGCACGTTATTAATCATAATATTTAAGAAACTCAAAAAAAAAATTTATTGATTTCAAAATGTATAAAAAAAAAATTTTTTTTTTGTTTTGAATATGTATTTTAGCAGACAAAACAACATTTTTCCGGTAAATAAATTTTTTATTTCTTTTTGAAGTTAATACTTCTTAATTTAAATTAAGAAGTATTTAGCTTTGAAAAGGTTTTTTTTTTTAATACAAAAATGTTTGATTTTTATAAGGGTTTGATAGAATTTTGAATTAAGAAAATATTAATTCTAAGCAAAAATAACTAAAATGAAAAAAATATAATTTTTATAGGGGATTTAATAAAAATTTTGATATAGAAAATCAAATTATTAGAATAAATGAACTAAAATAAAAAATGCCTTATTTTTATAGGAGTTTGGATGAAATTTTTTTAAGTAAAAATTTTAGAACTGTTTTAAAAAAATCTATTATTTTGTAGGAGGTTATATAATAAATTCAATAAAGAGGAAAAGTTTAGTAATAGAAGTTTAGTGTTTTTCTTTTTTTAAATTCATTGTTAGAGTATTGTTGTTCAAAAATATTAAATAAACTATTTATCGTATTACCTAATAACAAAAATTAGTGTTAGGTAATACGATAAATAGTTTATTTAGTTTTAATCTTTATAAGATTATTAAAAATTTTATTCAAAAATAATATTAATGATGATCTTCTACTGCCTCACCAAGAATAAAACACTAAAAAAAAATATAATAATTAATTATATGTACTTAGAATAACATTAAAACAATTACTTATTCATTAAAACAAAAAAAATCTAGCATATATTAAATCTAATAAGTATTTATATTGTTTTTTATATTACATAAATTATCACGTAGATTATTTATTAAATTATTTACAAATACCTTATATTGTTTTAATATTACATCACAAATCAAAAAAAAGATAAAATAGTAAACAATAAATGTTTAACAACAACACCTCTAGGTAATTCTGCGCAATTTAAAAAAGTTAAAGTTTTTGGATTAAAAACTCCTTACGTTTAATATGTTAACCTAAATTATCATTATTTTTTCGTTTTAGTAATTGTTGTTTATAATAATTATCAAATGTCATTCTTGTAGTTTTTTTAGTTTTAGGCGAATAATAATCATTAGCCATAATCATTTTTTCATTAAATTCTTCAATTCTATTTTCTATATCTTTAGTTAAAGGTATATTTTTACTTGAAATATCTTTTAGCCAAATATAATTAGGAAATTGTGGTGATAAGCAACGACTTTTTACGGTAGTTAAAGGTACACCCGTTTTTTTAGAAACTTCAGCTATTGATTCAAACCATTTTCCTTCAACTATTACAGGAAAAGAAAACGTATTAGGCAAATAAGGTAATTGTTTTGTGCGGGCTGATATAGATTTTGGTGGAATAAGATTAGAAGCTCGCGCAAGATAATTTTGGTAAATAACTTCTTCTTTAGAGCTTAGAGGATTATACAATCTATTTGGATATTTTACTGAAGCTTCCTTACGAACTTCTCTCTCAAGTATTTCACTACTTTGTTTATCTATAACTCCGCTATGAATAATAGACGAATAAAAGAACTCTGAATCAAACTCTTTTATATTATTAACTATTTTTTCATATTTTTTAACCGCTCTAACAGTCGTACCATTTAATGCATACTTTTGTGAACGGGTGATATAGCGCGTATGACGATCAATAACCGAACGTCTATTGCTGAATACACTTTCACCTATATAAAAATTACCTGTTGATTTATGTAAAAAGATATATATACAACCACCAGACGAAGGAAATGGTAAATTAGCATAAGACAGTCCAAACTCTGACCAAGATTTAGTAAAAGGAATAAATTTAGGGCGTATAATTCGAGGATCATTAATAATTGAAGTAGTTTTTGCGTACGGATTACCTTTTATATTAATGGATTTTTCTCCAGCTTTTTTTATTAAAAAAGTTTCTAATTTTGTGCGCTCTTCTTCTTCTATACAACCCGGGCCTTGAATAACAGCATAAGCTGATACATTTGGGCTATTTCTTTTAAACGCTTCATTGACTGAAGATTGTAATCGATAACCTCCCCTCAAAGTCGAGATTTCTTTTGATATATTTTTAGTTTGTCCAATATAAACAAGATCATCTTTTTCGAAATAGATACAATAGACTCCAGGTTGTTCCTTTGGCCTGTATAATGTTTCAACGCCTAATATATCTTTAACTTTTTTTAAATTATTAATACCTACTTTGACACCTACTTGTTTATCTGGTGTTAATAAAACATCGTCCAATTTTTTTAAAATCATAAATTTTTTTTAGTTAAATTTTTTTTTATATCTTGTTTTTTTTATAGTATACTACTTTTTATTACCTTCTAAAGTCTATATACTATTTTTTTATAGTAATATTTCTATAATAATGTATTATATTAATTCTTTTAAATTTTATTAATTTAATATAATATATATTTATATTATAATAGTCCGCCAATAACGGCGGACTATTAATTTTCCTTTATTTATATTTAATTATAAGTAAAAATTGTTTTAAAAATTGATTTAACAGTTTTTTGTATGTAATTTTTTTCTATAAAGATGATTAACATCTTTAATATTATAAATGTTCGAAGGCCAATTATTAATAAGTTCGATTTCGCGAGATTTACGATTTTCTACATTTAAGTATTCATAACCATAATCAATAACAAAAAAGGATAATTCGTCAACATTATGCGCTCCAACACTTCTGCGTAAATTTTTATTTGAATGAGTACCTTCCATTAAAGACATTTTATGCTCTAAAAATCGGCGCTCTAAATTATTGGTTTCACCAATATATGAAACAAATGAATGATTATTATATAAAACGTATAACCCTGGATCAAACCTATTATAGTGTTGTAAGCTTTTTTCATTTTTCCAATTGCACGTTTTAATAAAACATTTATAAAGTAAATCTACAAGCGGTAAATATTGATCTTCTAATAATAATGAACGAATATAATTGGATAACAAATCCTGAAAAATTTCAAAGTCTGATTTAACAGCACCAAAAAAATTATTGTGAAAATTTTCTAAATAAAACTGCGTACTGCTACTAAATCTTAAGAAATTATTCAAAAAATCTGAACTATCTACATTTTCAATAAGAAAATCTTTTATTTCCGGCTTTTGAGTAAGGAAGAGCAATGTATCATCTACACTGCTCTTCCAATCTTCATAGCTGTTAAATGGGAAATGTTTCCCCACTACCCGAATTTGACACGGCACCACGGAAATAAATTTCGTTTGAGGTTTGTATAATCGAGCCTCGAGTATAAGCTGGTATTAATCTTACCAAAGGGTAATAAGATAAAATAATATCTTCTGAGAACCCTTTTTCAAGATTAGCCCATAGCTCTTTTGCATCACGAGTAGTTAATTCGCTTTGATTTGAAAAAGCACTACACGTGATAAATCTATTTGTAAAATAAATATTTTGTGTAGACTGAGCAAATTGAGCTGTGAAAATCAAATTAGTATTTTGATTGATAACTTCAGAAGGATTCGTACCTGTTACCATAGGTACAAATTTTGCTTCTTTTGTATCAATTGCCTGTAAGGGGTTCTTCTTAGTAATAGAACCATTACCTTGTGACCAATCTTTACCAGCAAATACATTAAACCTAATAGTATTATAAACAATACTATTAGAATGTGTTTTTCTAATATTAGATATTAACGCATAATGTAAACTTGCCCCTAAATAATCTAAGCTTACATAAGCTCTTTCGTAGCGTCTTTCATTTTCGAAATACTCGAAAATAAAAGGATTTTCTGTAAGCTTTTTTGATTCATTTGAAGAACCAGTCTTAACTGTGTATATTGTCTTTCTAGATTCAATAGAAAGAACATGTTCTTCAGGTTTTCGATTTCCAATTTCAGTATTGCACGCAGCTTTGTAAAAGCCTAACGGTAATAGAAATTCACTATCAGAATCAAAAACTAAAGGTGTTTCCGATGGAGTTTGACTATTTAAATTAAGAATTGAACGTGCAATATTTGATACACGATCAGCTATGTTACGTTCAATACCCGCTGCACGAATTGAACACTGAAAATTATTCAACTCGATGAATCTAACGTCCAGAGGTAGTTTCGTGAATGCGTTAAAATGGTACGGAATACCTTCAGAAGTTATACCTTTTATTGGAAAAGGTACAACATCGGGCTCGTCCGAAAAAAGTGTACGACCATCCTGGTCTTCGCCTACAATATCACCTGGTGACGGATTTGAGCTAATTTGAGTCGGAGGTTCTCTAAAAATCGCACTCCCAGGTTCTAAAGCAAAAATACCTGACGAATCCCCAATTGATTGAGGATTGTAATTTTGACCTCTAATAATATTAGAGGATGGTTTGATACCTTCGTTAAATACTATATCTGTTGATATACTAGTTGATATTGTACCGTCAGGTAATGGATTCCCTAAAACCGCTGAACCTACTTTTAAATTATAAGCACGAACAAATTTATGAAGAATAACTTTAATATAACCTTCACCATAATCATCTGTTATGCTGCCCGGAACTTCTTGTTCCGAAATAGGAGGTGCATTAGGTGAGTTATCAAAAAAGTCTATTGGAGTTACTACAATTTCTAAAGGAACATTATTAATAGACCCTTTAATAAATTGTTGAATATTTTCCAATTCTAAAAGAGCACCTTTTTCTAAAGGTAAATTTAAGCCGTCGTCTAAATAAGCATTTAGAATCTTCTTGAAATAATTCAGTTCTATTTTATATAGAACTGAAAGTTGTCGTTTCTTCGAAACTACGCCTTTGCTTTTTCTGTCGGCTATATTAAATTTAGCTGTAGCACTAATTAAACCTTTATTTTCAAGAAGAAGATAATCTTTCTTCTTACTTGAGCGAATTATATCATGTTCTGGAGGCAGCATAGTGGCCGTCTGTAAGTTGTCAATTAAAGAAAGCCCTTTAGTTAATACTGATTGATAACGTGGTTGAATACTTTTTCTCTGAAACCCAAAACCACGTGATTTAGATTCTTTTTGGTAAACTAATAAACGATTATCGTTTATTGGTGAACCAATAACCATTAATGGACACCCATGTTTTTTTAGGAAAGCATGTTGTGAAACTGAAGATTTTAAAACCATATTTTATTATTTTTATAATGTTAGCAATGCATATTAACTGTTAGTTATACAATGATGTAACTAGAACAATATGACATACGTTAGAATTATTTCTTTAGTTCAACGTTTGCATTACTAGCAGTACGCACAAAAAACCATTAGATCTTATATGAGTAAATATATATTTATCATATAAAGTGATATATATGTCTTCCAAGTTAGGAAAATAATATTAACTTAACTCTAATGCCATTAAATGTTATATTTACTTGTAAATAGTTATCTTCACTGATAGATATTCATAAACACTCATAAACACTCATAAACACTCATTGAGTGTCTTCGAGTGTCTTCGAGTGTCTTCGAGTGTCTTCGAGTGTCTTCGAGTGTCTTCGAGTGTCTTCGAGTGTCTTTGAGTGTCATTACCATTCATAGACGGCTGTAAACAATAGTTAATAACTAATTCAAGTTATAACTGATCATTGATAACTATCAATGATAATAATTCTTATAAGGAGCTAGCATAAAGTTTTCAAGTTAATACTCATTATCGGTTTTTTGGGCAGATAAGTTTAAGTAAGTTAAGAATGTTTGAATTTTTTCATTCTAAATCAAGTGTTTATTATATTAAAACAATACATCTATTTTTTTGTGAATGTTTTGTATAATAAGAAGATTTCTCTAAATCTAAAATAAGGTTGATAAAGTTGTGTTATATCTAAATGTGATGTAAAAAGATTCTACATAACACTAGAAGAGAATTTTTTTCTAAAAAAATTCTCTAATTCTAATTAAAAATTATTAAAATAATTAAATTATTTATATATTATATAAAATTTTTTTAGTTTTTAAAGATTAATTAATAATTAATAAGAAAAAAAAATCTTCATCAAAACCCCTATAAAAATAAGGCATTTTTGATTTTAGTTGTATTTTTCTATTGTAGGAAAATATAAAAAAAAAAATTTCATCAAAACCCCGTAAAAAATGAGGATATTTTGATTCTAGGTGTATTTTCTATTGTGGGCAAAAAATTTTTATATTTTTCATCCAAACCTCGTAAAAAATAAGATTTTTTGTTTTTTTGTAAAAGCTTTAATGGCGGATAATCCAACAATTTATAATAAAACTACGATTTTAGTAGCTGAAGTGTGTAGCCAATTAAGGCTACACATTTCAGTTTTTATATTTTTATTTTTGCGGAGCCTTATTCTAATGCAATTAGGGAGGAGGCAGATCTTTATTTATTATTAATGGTGGTCCTCGCAAGCCTCACCAATATATGCCCCAGCAAGTGTTGCAAATACAAGCGCTTGTACTGCACTTGTAAATACACCTAATAACATAATAGGAATAGGTACAATTAAAGGAACTAAAGATACTAAAACTCCAACAACTAGTTCATCTGCTAGAATGTTACCGAATAAACGGAAGCTAAGAGATACTGGCTTCGTGAAATCCTCTAGTACGTTAATTGGTAATAAGAATGCTGCAGGTGAAATATAGCGTTTGAAATAGCCAAGTCCTTTTTTAGAAATACCTGCATAGAAATATGAAATTGATGTTAATAAAGCTAAAGCTACCGTAGTATTAATGTCATTCGTAGGAGCAGCAAGTTCACCATTAGGAATTTCAATAATATGATAAGGTAATAAGGCCCCAGACCAGTTAGACACAAAGATAAATAGGAATAATGTACCAATAAAAGGAACCCATTTTACATAATCTTCTTCACCAATTTGTGTTTTTGCTAAATCACGAATATATTCAGTAATATATTCAGTAAAATTTTGTAAGCCGTCTGGAGTTGGTTTTAAATTACTGTTACCTAATAAAGATAAAGCTAAAAGAATAGCAATTACTACCCAAGTAGTAATTAAAACTTGACCATGTAATTCAAAATTTCCTAATTTCCAATAATAATGTTGTCCTACCGAAACTTCAGCAATTTCTAATAAAGGATTAATCATATAAATTTTATATATTTTTTTTTTTGCTTTATAATATATCTAACTAGTTTAAGGTTAATTTTTTGTCGGAAAAACCAACGAAAAAAATTTTTTCCCCGAAAAAAAAAAATTTTAGAAAGTTGTTTTGTCCGCAAAGTAAATGTATTTTATTGTTTTTAAAATGTCTATTTATATTTTCTTTAATAAAACCTAAATAGCAGTACTTAAAACTATTACTAATACTGTATTTAGGTTAGGAGTTATAAAGATTTAATGATGTTTTATACCTTAGACTGTTATAATTAAGACTTTAATTACCAAAAAAATAGATAAATAATAATAGAAAAAATAGATTTATTTATTTAATAAATAAATTTTATTTATAGTTTATCTTAAACTACTCATAATAAAAAAAAAAATTTTTTCTTCTCTTGAATTTTATAAAGTTTTTTAAAATAATTAAAGTCTTAAAAAAAGTTATGAACTTTTTTCTTCGTAAATTTTTTTTTTTATGACGGACCAAATAAAATTTTTTTATAAAAAAATTTTCTAGGTCCTAGCCTAAGCATTTTTTAAAAATTTCGTTTTTCATACAATTTTATTTTATAACAACTTAAGTCCAATTTTTATTTTTTTAAACTGGACGAAATAAAAGAATAAAAAGCATAGTAGAGTAAAGACGACACTTTCGATTAGTCGTTTCCGTCTTCCACTTAAACAACTAAACTATCTTTATATAATTTATTTTTCAATAATATAAAAGAAACTACTTTAATTTTTTCCCTTCAGATTTTTCGCTAAGAAAAATCTGGTAGTTAATGATTCTTTTATTCGTTAGTGAGCTACGCTCACACTATACATAAATATAATTTTGTTTAACATAGTCATTAAAAAACTACAAAGTTGTTTGAAAAATCAAAAAATCATTCAGTATTTACTAAAATAATGACACATTTACGACTTTAATATATGTAATAAGGAAAAATCTGAATAAGTCTGAATTTTTATTTATCTATATGTTTTAAAAACGTATTATGAAAAGTAAAAAAACTTTTCTAAAATTGTTTTATAAAGATTAGATTTCACACTAATTTTGTTTTTTTATAACAGACCGGCAAAAAATGTCTATTTGTAGCATTTAATCTTCTTATTTAATTAATATCTAATCACCAAAGGTTGATAATGACTAGTAGATAGATAAGGTATAGAAAATTAAGAAATATTAATCCTCTATACCTTATCGAATTCTCAAAAGATACTCAATTTTCGGTTTTTAATTTTAGGTTTTTATTGAGAAGAACCTAAACCAACGTAAGAACCATAGAAAAAGATTGCTAATAAACCAATAGCTAAAAGACCAACAACTGTACCAACAAGCCATAAAGGAATACGTCCAGTAGTTCCAATGTTTGACATAAAATTAAGAAAAAACCTTCAATTACTCACATTCGTGAATACAAAAATACTAAGCAAAATCACTCATTTTTTTTGATTGTACGCGCACACATAATCATTATAATATCCAAATTAATTGACCAACTTTCCGATTTTAAATTATTTGGTTTTAATTTTTTAATACCGGATTATTTTCAAAGAAAAATCCGTAGGAAAAAATAAAATATATTTTTTTTTTTCGCTAAATTAATAATCAATTTTCAATGACTTTTTTTACCATTGACGAAAAGAAATTATATTTATAATTAATGTGTGCATCTTGAGTATTAATATTACTATTAATGAATATATTTAATGAGTCCTCGTTTTTGCTATTCAATTTTACATAATTAGACTACAATTTTATCTATTTTACTATCACTGACAAAAATGTTAATCTAGTTAAACTAGTACGACTAGTTTTTTTTTCTTGTTCTATACAATATCTAAGTTATTTAAACAAAAACCTGGAATACTTAAAGACTTAAAGACTTAAAGACTTAAAGACTTAAATACTTAAATACTTAAGTAACTAAGTATAAACTTAAAAATAAAGCAATATAAAGAAATTGTAATGTCTTTATGAAAATTGAGATTTTAGGGAATGCTAAATCCCATATATTATCAACAGACAGGAAGGTAAATTATATTTTACCTTCTCATTGTGAATAATGTTAAAAATATAAGGGGCTATGCCTAAAATAATAAAAAATTAAATCAAATTAAATTAAAAGTTTTATGTCTAATTCAATCTCTATAATATGATTTTAATAGAGATGTAAAAAAAAAAAGAGAAAATTCTGTAGAGATTTTCTTACCGAATTGCACATTTAAAATATATATATAACTATATAATGAATTATTTTTTTTGTTGTATACATATTTTTTCTCTTTTTATCTTTTTATCTTTTTATCTTTTTATTTAAAACTTAAATAAATATTTAAATTCACGAACATACTCGAAGTAAAGTTTTTATAACTTTATTAAAGTTCTCTTTTTTTAGAAAACTTCAATAAAATACAGGAATAAGTTCCATATATTGACTATAATTTGTTTTGATATTTTATCAAAAAAACAAATTATCTTCTTTATTTTAATTTATTTATTTAAAATAATCAATTATTTTTCTCGAGTTTCCGTTCTGTCAAAATAAAAGTTAAAAATCAGATTTCGCTATATTAGTACTTTTACTTTTATTTTGATCAGATTAACACGTTAAACTTCAATTAACAACTTTAGAAAAAGAAAACTTAACTCAATTTTTTTTGTATAAAATCTCCGATTTCGTATGCGAAATAAAATTTCCTACTAAGAAATCTTTTAAATATAAATGTTAAGATCAGAACATAAACAAGACACTAACCAAAAATAGAATAGTAGATTTCTATTTTTGGAGATATAAAAAATATATCAACAAAAGTTTTCGAAGTTGAGTTTTCTAGATTAATAAACATTTTTAAAAGCATTTATTTTCTTTTTCATTAAATAAAATATTGTTTATTATGCTTTCTTTTTAAAAGTTGATAGCAGAAGAAATATAAAAAAAAGAGTAAATTCTTATAGAGAAGAAACTTTACCGTATTTTTATCAAAGAAAAATCCGTAGGAAAAAATAAAATATTTTTTCCGCTAAATAAAATTCACTATGTTAATGTTGTAAGTAAATTACAACATTGATTTTACATATTAAATTTAAATTAAAAAAAAATTATAAATATAATAAATTTATAACTTTCTCCTTTAAATCTGTAAATTTAACACTATCTTTTTTCTTCTACTTATATTGAATTAGAAAAGCTTATAGATAAATGATAATTTTTTTGTGTGTTTTTGTTTACTTGTATGTTTTATTGTTTTAAACAAAAACACCCTAACATACATTCACCTATTTTCTAATTAAAATTGAAGTTTATTCGTGTCGCACCCACTTAACCAAATTAAAATAATACCTAATTGCCCGAAATGAGCACTAAATACTTTTCTTGAGATTTCTTCTAAATCTGAAGTATGGTTGTCAAAGTCGTGAGCATCAGCATGAAGATTCCAAATCCAAGTAGTTGTATTTGGACCTTTTGCTAATGCACGAGAAAAATGTCCAGGTTTTGTAGGGTAGATTTTTTTAATTAACCCCCCGTAGAACCGTACGTGCAGGTTTAACCGCATACGGCTCAAGCACTCTTAAAAATAAAAATTTTTATTTGATGACAAATATCAAACTAATTTTGATACAAATATCAGATTATTTTTTGTTTTTTCAAAAAGAACATAAAGAGGTATATCACAAAAAGATATATCGCAATTTTTTTCTTTTTAGTTTAGTATTTGTAACTATCGATGAATATTAATTAATCGATAAAAATTATCGAAATTATCCATAAAATTATCCTTTGCTAAAAATCTTTTATTAACTATTTTTAGCAAGTTTATTCTTCTTTAACTTATTTATTATTATAACGTTTTTTTTTTTTTTTTTCGATTTTTTTTTTTTTTAGAACAACAAAATCATAATAAAATTATTTTATTTTTTGTGTTCTTTCAACGCAACCGAATTAAAATTTAAAGAATCTTGTTGGAATATTACTAATAAATAATAGATCATTAATAATTAATAAAATTTTAACTTCAAAACAGATATTAATAAAATTAAATAAGCTTAAGATATAACATTTTCATTGGATTTTTAAGAATATGTATTTATTTAAAATTTTGAGCCCAAACAATTTGTTTTTGACCTTGGGGGAAAATTCTTCGTTTTAATTTTGAATTTTTAGATGTAGATAATTAATCTTAATTAATTATCATTTTTAACTCGCGTATGCTTTTACAACTCCATTTCCATTAGCCTAATAAATTAAATTCGTTCATTTATTTATTGCACCGTGTAGGAATCGAACCTACCTAAAAACGATTATGAGTCGTTTGCCTAATCCGCTCGGCCAACAGTGCTAAAAATATACTTTCAAAAACATTTTCTTCTATTTAAAAATCTTCTAAGCTCTAAACCATAAGAAGTTAATAGTTTACTGTTTATTAAAACTGGTTTAATACCATATTTAGATTTTATAATGTTAGCTAGGTTTCTGACAAGAATCTAAATAATTAGAATATATAAAATTCTAAATATAAAGTTAGTAATAGTGATTTTACTCTAGGTTCGGACCACCCCTATTTAATAATTATTATTGGATTTATAAATTAATATTTAGTTAATTTAACTACTAATTATTTATTTATTAAATAATATTTATATTTAAAATATATAAATATATTATAGTGCTTATAATATAAAAAAGCAATTTAATTTTTTGTTTATTCTATTCATTATTTAATATAAATAAAATTTATATTTAAATTGTATTAATACCTTTTTGATGGATATATGCATTTTATACTATTAAGTATTTAATAAAATTTTCTCCCCAGGTAGGACTTGAACCTACGACCCATCGGTTAACAGCCGATTGCTCTACCACTGAGCTACTGAAGAATACAAATAATAAATTAAAATTTAAAACTTTTCTTTTTATATAATATATATACCATAAATCAATTTTATGCAAAGAAAAATGAAATAAAAAAATGAAAATTGTTATTGAAGAAAAGAACAATTTAAAACCATTTTCAAATATTTATTAACAATTATATATTCTTTATGTTATAATTATGTAGTATTAATAGATCTAATTATTTCTTAGTCTTATATAGCTTAATATAAATAAAGAAAAGATATAATTTGAAAAATTATAAAATTTTGATTATAAAGTTAAATCAAAATAAAAAAAAAAAACGGTTGTTCAAAATAGCGAAGTTATCCTGTTGGAAACAACAAAAAGATAAAGATTCGGGCGCTTTTATACCTTTTTAAGGTAGATTATTTAAATAAAATTTGCTTCATACATAACAAAAATAAATATAAAACTCATGATTTATATTTCATTCTTAGTGATTTAAAAATGTTTAAAAATATATTTGGTATGAAAGAATTACTATTTTAAAAATCATGCGCCAATAAAAACTAAATATATGAAATTAGCTGTTTACGGTAAAGGTGGTATAGGAAAATCAACAGCAAGTTGTAATATTTCAATTGCATTAGCAAAACGTGGTAAAAAAGTATTACAAATTGGTTGTGATCCTAAACATGATTCAACATTTACATTAACAGGATTTTTAATTCCGACAATTATTGATACTTTACAAAGTAAAGATTATCATTATGAAGATGTTTGGCCAGAAGACGTAATTTACCAAGGTTATGGTAATGTAGACTGTGTAGAAGCTGGTGGACCTCCTGCAGGTGCTGGTTGTGGTGGTTATGTAGTAGGCGAAACAGTTAAATTATTAAAGGAATTAAATGCTTTCTTTGAATATGATATTATTCTTTTCGATGTTTTAGGGGATGTCGTATGTGGTGGTTTTGCGGCACCTTTAAACTATTCTGATTATTGTATAATTATTACAGACAATGGGTTTGATGCACTATTCGCAGCAAATCGAATAGCAACATCTGTAAGAGAAAAATCTCGTGTGCATCCTCTTAGATTAGCAGGTTTAATTGGTAACCGTACATCTAAAAGAGATCTTATAGACAAATATGTTGAAGCTTGTCCTATGCCTGTTTTAGAGGTTTTACCTTTAATTGAAGATATTAGAATTTCCAGAGTAAAGGGTAAAACATTATTTGAAATGGCTGAAGGAGAGCCTTCACTTTTATACATATTAGACTTTTACCTAAACATAGCTGACCAATTACTATCTGAACCAGAAGGTGTTGTCCCTCGTGAATTAGGGGATCGTGCCTTATTTACATTACTATCAGACTTTTATCTTTCTCCTTCAACATCTAACACGTCTGATACTACTAAGAACAATTCTGAAAGTAATGATTTAGATTTCTTTCTGGTTTAATAAGTAAACCAAGAATTGTAAGTTTTGATATTTAAAATTAAATGTAAATTTTAAATATCAAAAATAAAAAAAAAAAAATAAATAACTTAAAAGGATTAGTTCACTGGATAAAAAATTATATTTGAAGTTATATCTAGTGAACTATTCCTTTTCTATTTTTTAGTCAAATTTCATAAGTTCGCTTTTAGCCTTAAAGTAATAAACCAAAGAAGTATTTTTAAAAGTATTTTTATACTATTAAAATAAATTAAAAATTCATTACGGAAAAAAAAACAAAGGTTTTTTACTCAGGACAAAACAACAAAGTTGTTTTGTCCGCCATACAGCATTTTTTATTTTTATGTATGTATATACATACAATAATTAATAATGTATATGCTGTATTAAAAATATTCGTATATATATTAAAAAAAAAAAAAATTTTTTTCTAGCAGAGCAAAAAGGATAAACCCTTATAACCGTTTCGCTATATTTATAATCTCTGACCGTTTCGCTAAACGAACCCGACTTTTGGAATTTTCTTCTCGATAAGAGTTTTTTATTAAAACATTAAGAAATAATTTAATTGTTTAATTAATAGAATAGCTAAAAATTCATATTTATGATTTTTTTTGTTTAAATGATTAACATTGATAATTTTTTTTGAAATTAAAAATGCTAATATCTTATTATAGGCCTTCGTGATGGAATTGGTAGACATCCTGGTTTTAGGAACCAGTGCTGAAAAGCGTGCCGGTTCAAGTCCGGCCGAAGGCAAGTAATAAATAGTAGTATTATTTATTACTATGTAAAAATGGGTAACAAGCTAAACACAAAATTATAAAAGAATTTTACTAAAGAAATTCACGTAATGAATTTTGTACGTGAACTTTGTTAACTAAGTTTTGTTGAGTCAGTTAAATTAATTTAAAAGCAAAGTATTTTTCGTTCATTGTGGGTTATATAAATCTGTGTATATTTATATAAATATTAAGTATATTTACTTAGTGCTAAAGAAATATTTATTTGATAGAAGAAATAAATTTATTCAGATTTAGATAATAAATCTATATTGTGTTTTAATAACGAACTTGTATAATGGATAGATTAAAAAGAAGGCTAATTTCATTAGCCTTTCTAATAAAAAACATTATTGGAGTTAGTATATAGAGTTAAAACTAATTATTTATAAGAAATATATAAATATATAAATATTTATATGCATAAGATTTATATACACTCAAAAGATAGGACGACGATTAAGAAAAAACAATATATATATGCCAATTGGTGTTCCACGTATTATTTATAGTTGGGGTGAAGAACTTCCAGCTCAATGGACTGATATTTATAATTTTATTTTCCGTCGAAGAATGGTTTTTTTAATGCAATATTTAGATGACGAACTTTGTAACCAAATTTGTGGTTTATTAATTAATATCCATATGGAAGATCGATCTAAAGAACTTGAAAAAAACGAAGTCGAAGGAGATTCAAAACCTCGTTCAACTAGTAGTGAAAAGAGAACTGATGGTCCATCTTCTGTGAAGAAAAATAGATCTCCTGAAGATTTATTAAATGCTGATGAAGATTTAGGTATTGATGATATTGATACATTAGAACAATTAACATTACAAAAAATTACAAAAGAATGGCTAAATTGGAATTCACAGTTTTTTGATTATTCAGATGAACCTTATTTATATTATTTAGCACAAACTTTATCAAAAGATTTTGGTAATAGCTCTTCTCGTTCGCCTTACGATTTTAATGCACCACAATTTTTTAATAGTTTAAAAAGTAATTCCTTAAACTTACAAAATAGAAAAAGTGCACCTTCTGGTAAAGGACTAGATATTTATTCAGCATTTAGAACAAGTTTAAATTTTGAAAATGAAGGTGCGGGTGCATATAGCTTAAATGAAATGCATCCTCTACTTAAAGGCGGGTATGCAACAGGACAACGTAATGTTAAAAAGGATCAACTTTTACAAATGTTTAAACAAGGTTCTAGTGCTGCTTATGGTGAACGTGAACTTGCAATGAAAAATAAAGGAATTTCTAAATTGCTATTAGACTTAGCAGGTAAAGAGTTTGCATCTAATTCTTCAAATCCTCAACAATATAAACAATTATCTGAAAAAGCTTTAGGACAACGACAATTACGTCGTGAATATAATTTAAATTCTTTATCTTCTCAATTAAGACATCCTCAAAACAAAAAAGCATGGAGTGCTAGTTCAAATGATTCTTATAATGAATTTAGAGATTATTATCGTAAACAAACAGAACGTTCGTTTATTGAAGAAGAATCAAAGAAAGTTTTTGTTATTATTAATTCATTTGGGGGTTCAGTTGGGAATGGTATTACTGTTCATGATGCCTTACAATTTATCAAAGCAGGTTCATTAACGTTAGGTTTAGGTGTAGCTGCTTCGGCTTCATCGTTAGTTTTAGCAGGTGGTACAATTGGTGAACGTTATGTAACAGAAGGTTGCCATACGATGATTCACCAGCCAGAATCCTCATTACAAGGGCAAGCATCTGACATTTGGATTGATAGTCAAGAAATCATGAAAATTCGTTTAGACGTAGCTGATATTTATTCATTATCAACATACCGTCCACGTCATAAAATTTTACGTGATTTAGATCGTGATTTCTACTTAAACGCACCTGAAACAATCTCTTACGGTTTAGCTGATGAAATTGCAACAAATGAAGTAATGCATGAAATTGTTGAAATGACTTCAAAAATCTGGGATGTTTACGATGGTAAACAACAAAGATTACTAGAAAGTCGTGAAAGTGCTTCTTCAGGTTCAGAAACACAAACACAAAGTTAATCTATTTTAATCTCTATACAGAATATAGAGACAAATTTATATAAAACTCTTTTAATATAATTAAAAATTTTCTTTAATATAATTTCTTTAATATAATTTAATATAATTTCTTTAATATAATTTCTTTAATATAATTTCTTTAATATAATTTCTTTAATATAATTTCTTTAATATAATTTCTTTAATATAATTTAAGCGCACCGGTCAGATGAGGGCCTTCCAGACGACAGATCCTAGCCTTCAGGTAAACCCCCCAAGGGTTTATCCTAGCCTGAAAGGCAAAATATCTAAGTTTTAAATGGGCCCCGCCCTTCTGACCGCGTCGCTAAATTTAAAACTTAGATATTTTCTTTTCTTGCGAATTAAAACTAAAAAAACAAAATAATTTAAGGAGGAGACATTTTTCTATAGCTCCTCCTTAAATTATTTTTCACGAAATTCAATAATTAATCTTAAAAAACTCATTTGTTCGGTTTAATAGAATTTTTGAAATTATAATACTTATAATATAAGTAGTATATCCAAGGGACCCTTATTGGTCCAAATTAAATTTTGTAGGAAGCGACTTGCTACTAGAACCATCTTTGGGGTAATTATGGTACGACCGTTTTGCATAATCGCGTTGTTCGTATTTATTCTTAAAATTATTTTTTTATTAATAATTAACTGGTTAATAATTAACTGGTTTTAATAAACCATTTCTACACTATTATGAAATTCAAAAACATTAATCTAGATTATATATAGATAAATATAATATCTAATATCTAATTTTTTGTAATTATATTTTTTCTTATTAGATTTAAACCAAAAAAATCTATAACTAAAATTAATTTCTAGCTAACAAAATTAAACCCAAAAAATTTTTCTTATGTTTAAAAACATATATTAGAACTATACTGGATAACTTTTTATTTTGTTTGTTTAAAATATCGAATTTAAGGTTAAATTCCTTTTTTTGAAAAAAAAAAAAAAACTCTATATAACTTTAGTTGATTTAGATAAACCAAACCAAATAAACTATTTTTAATTATATTTAAAAATTTCATAATTCATTATATTTCTTTTAAGGTAAGTAAAAAATTACTTTACTTATTAAAAAATATTTAATAATAATAATAAATATTATTATAATAAATATCAAAACAAAAATTTTGATATACATTTTTTATTACTTAAAAAATTCTCAAATATATTATATATATTTGATATATATTTGATATATATTTTAAAAGTAGAGTATGCAAATAGAATATTTGCAGGGGCAGGATTTGAACCTGCGACCTTGGGATTATGAGCCCCACGAGCTACCAGACTGCTCTACCCTGCTATAAAAAATTCAATTTATAGTATATTATATCTTATAATATAATAATTGTCAAGTTGTTTTTTTTGTTTTTCATTAAAACCATAGAATTAGTTTAAAGTTAATTAAACTTCAGATTTGATTTTGTAATGAAGTTTGTGTGTCTTATCCAATTAAAGGCCATTTATTTATTATTAATTAAGAATATTTCATTAAGTTTCCGGTTTAAAACAAAAGACAAATTGAATATTATATTTACAATTGAAAAAGAATGATTATTCATAATATGTTTTTTAGTGTATTTATTGAAAAATTATCCAGACCTACAAGCGGGGTCGTCAAAAACGGCCACGCTCATAGGTTTGTTTAAATTTACGAAAAAATAGAAAATTCTTTTAGATTTTTCTCTTCTTTAGTTTAAATTTTAAATATTTATATCAAAACATAATACAAAATTAAATAAGCTTGATTCCTTTTAAAAGACCTAAGTAAAGTGTTAGTGTGAAACCTAAAGCACCGATTAATAATACAATATAACTTGAGTGGGTGGAGTGTCCCTTGCGAGACGATCCCCCCCGTTAGATCCGGACAAGCACCTCACAATGCATCCGGCTCACGCCAACACGAGTCTGAAAGATCGAGGATTTATATGACTAGGCAAAACCTTAGATCATCAGTTCAGATGTATCTAAATTGCGAAATTTTAGAGATTGAGTCTCTTGGAACACATGATTCCAAGGACCTATGTTATTTCTATCTAAATGTAACATAACGAGTATGAAAATTTAGTCATATCACCTAACATATTCATCACTAATAATTCCGAAGTAGATACGTTGACTCGACTGCCTGCTGATCGAAAATATAACTTGTAAATAAACGAAACGGGTCTAGATTATTTCATCCATTCAGACTATACTTTGTTCAGGAGTATAGTTTGTAGAAGGGACTGTTTTTCTAGTGACTATTTTTTTCATCACGAGACCCTAACAGGACAATCATCTTACCCTCGCAAACACACCATGAACAAGACTTTTGCAATTCTTGCACCCCTAAACCTATAAACACGAGGATTATATGAGAAGGGAGATGTGAGGAGGTTACACGTTCATCATCGAATAGAAACGGAAATAAGAGAGACTATTTAACCAGACCGGAGAGTCTTTTGTTCCTTCGTATGAAGCCTATCTGAACCTCATACAACCTCTCGTACCCAAACGACCTAAATTAAAACTAATTTAATTGGTTTTGTGGCTCACTCGGTTCACGATCCCACTAATAGTCCTCAGACCTAGAAGGTAATTTCCTAACCCTAGGGTAGTTGGGCGGTGAGACACTTACTCCCAAAAACCCGTCTAATCCCCGCTTGCGAGATACAGCCTTTCGGCTTACTCCTGGGAGAATAGGTTCACTCCGAAGGAGAGAGTGGCTTGAACAACACTTTTGTGAAGATTCACAAAGTGGAAGCACTAAACGAAGATGCGACGTGCCGCACAAATAGTTACCATAAAAGTAAATTTTTATAAATTTTTTAAATCACATAAAAAACAATTTTTGAGAAATAAATAAAAAAATTTTTTAACATTTTTTTATTTATTTGAATTTTTCTGGAAAATTAAAAAAGCTTCTTTTCAAGTATTAATTAATGTTAATATAACAGTCAATTCCTTTTTATTACGTTATCGACAAGATAATCTCATTAATATTAAAGAAGTTTTTAATTTTTTAATGACTTATTTTAAGTCTTGTGTGATTGATTTTTTAAACTTTTATATAAAATTTTCGTCTGTATTAAAGACCCTAGTTTTCGATAAATAATCTTCTGTAAAAAAACAGTTTATTGGATTTATCACCACCAAAATTTAGAATTGGAGTGAGGCAAGATGTAATTTATAATTACAGGTTAATTATAATGTGGAGATTTAATCTTAAATCTCCACATTATTTCTTAGGAAGCCCATCTCTGCTTTATAAGTTCACTTATAAAGTATTATAAATAATATATTTCAATTGATTAGCTTCAAAAATAGCAGAAAAAGATAAAAGAATCATTTTATAAAAGTATTAATAAGCTAAACCTAAACTTCTTGTGCTTTCATTACCTAAATAAACACGCACACTTAAAAAATCAGTTGGACATGCTGTTTCACAACGTTTGCAACCCACACAGTCCTCTGTTCGAGGAGATGAAGCCATTTGTGCCGCTTTACAACCATCCCAAGGTACCATTTCTAAAACGTCTAAAGGACAAGCACGTACACATTGTGTACAACCAATACAAGTATCATAAATTTTTACAACATGAGCCATAAGAGTAATTATGTTATTTTTAATTTTATTAGAAGATAGAGAATTTCTTACTGCCAGGAACCAGGATTGAACTGGTGACACAAGGATTTTCAATCCTCTGCTCTACCACTGAGCTACCCCGG